>JAHBCN010003986.1:68884-125361 GCA_019359885.1 Listronotus oregonensis
GGGAAAATAGTTCTTCCTTCGGAAAAAGGATGTAGATTATATTTTGGTCAACAAATGTAAAAGGGTAGAGATCAAAGCTGTTAGAATGACACGTACGTCACGGTCTCATATGGCAAACCCTATAAAACCGTGACGTATCGTGTCATCTAGCGTTCGATCTCTACTTTAATACAACTTGCACTGTTTAAGTTCTGCCTCAGTCAAAAACGAGAAGTGTTGAATAAATACTTCGAGCATATATCTACCAGAGGCAGCCTTGCCCTTAAAAAAGTTATTTTAAAAATACTTCTTGCATGGAGATGGTTTTTGGTAGAACACACAAAATTGTTTAAATTATTAAAACAAATGGAGACATCGCAAAGACTGTATTAAAGAAGCAATCTTTAAAAAATAACTACTTTATTTAAAGTGTTTACCTCGCAAGTCCAAAATCAGCTACTTTCACTATATTTTCAGTACCCACTAAGCAATTCCTAGCAGCTAAATCCCTATGTATGTAGTTATGTCTCTCAAGAGTATGCCATTCCTTTGCATACCTGAAAAAATAATATGTGTGTAACTTATACTAATTTTTAAATTTATATATATATATATATATATATATATATATATATATATATATATATATATATATATATATATATATATATATATATATATATATATATATATATATATATATTATATATATTAATAATAATTTAAGTTATCCTGTATGCACATATCCAGCAACAACCCTTGATTACTACTCAAAGATTGTTCATGCCTCCTCAGGTGGTTTAGAAGTGATCCATGCCTCATATATTCCGTCACAATAAAAATTGGCCTATTTTTACTGCACACACCATAAAGTTGTACCAAATTTGTGTGTTGCAGTTTTCTAAAAAATAAAAATAGTTAGAGGTGCCCTTTCCTTGCGTATAATTGTTAACTTCAATACAAATTTTGTTTTAGGAAAGTACATTCTCAAGGGTAATAAGAAATATTTTTTATAAAAACAACGAATTGTATTAAAAAATGTAAAATCGCCATCTTGTATATTTTTTCTTTAGAATTAAAAAAAAGGATTTATATTGAAACAACAAGGATAAAACATAAAAGTGACATTTTTTTAATGGGTCATTTTATTTACTGTTTTTTTAAGCGTGTATTTTTTGACTTGTTTCAGTAAAAAGGATTTGACACTTACTTTTAAAATCAACAAAACAAATTTATTTTTTATTAGAAATTTGCAATTGATGCCCAATGGCGATGCTGTGATTGTCAATATACTGTGTAGCATTTATTACTACATTAATACATATTGTTTAAAGGGAAACATATAATTAAATTAAATTAATTCTGTTGTTTCTAAAAATGAACACGAAAACCTTTTTATTAAAACATATCGAAAATGAGACGCTTTTAAAAATAAACCAATAAATAAGGTGTCCAATTAAAAACATGTAAATTTTATGTTGTATCTCTTTTGATTTAATTCAGATTATTTTCTAAAATATTTTTCGAGACTCCATGAAAAAAAAGGTAAATATAGCTACTTCCTGTTTAATTTAATTGGAAAAAGCTATAAATATGGACCTATTGGTCCTTAATGGATGTCCCTGTACAGTAACTTAAACATAAAAATTTCGATAAAATAATAGGCCCACAGTATAAAAAAATTACAGATACAAGAGTATAAATAAATGGTTAATACATCTTCATTATATCATTATTGTATTTTTACTTACGTCATTACTTTAGCCTCCTCAATAAAATCATCTTCCGACATCGTCCCTTCCTTCATCATTTTTACAGCTACATCTATAGATCCCCGCCATTTTCCCCTTCTGACAACGCCAAATTGTCCGGAACCTAATTCTTCTAGCAGCATTAATTCATTATGATCTATTTCCCATTTGTCTAAAAAACAAATTAATCACAATTAGCGCACTATAATAAATTGCATAAATTTATTTAAGTATAATACAAAAACAAAAGATGAAATAATAGGAGGAAATAATATATTAAAACATTTTAAATATAGAATTATCAAGTTTTCAAACATTTTTAATTTGTTCTATAACTGAACCACTGAAAGATAAATTTTAACACGCATATATCGACTGTTTACCACCCATACCTTCAATTTTGTCGTATAAAATATATTTATAGGACTTTTTCTTTTGGATTTTCTTTGCAAAATATGGTAAAAACATAGTGAAGCAAGTTCTTCCCGTTCAAAACGACAATCTCAGTTTTCATAACAGCGACCGGGAACAAAATATTAGGAGTAACCGATCCATTTTTAAAGGAAAAATTCAATTTGGTGTTGTTTGCTTCAGATGACTTGAAAAATGAGAAGGATATCGGACAGCTTTTGATATCTGAGTCTGAATTGACGTACCAAGATAAAATTGACGAAAATGTGCATATAAACGAATGTCAGGACCTTGAAGTCGAAAGTGATATAGGGTTGCCAGGTTTATATCTGCAAATCGCAGGACACAAGTTTAAAAAAGGAAGGACAGACACAAATAAAAAAGGACATTTTTTTAAAACTAAAACAGAATTTATTTTATGTAAAAAATGAACAAAAGCTAAGTTTTTTCTAACAAAATAACAACTTGAAAGTGCTTTAAAAAATGTGTTATGATACAGAATATTTTTTATTAGAACGGACGGCTTCCAAGAGCTTTTTGTTTTTAACTGCCATATTATAAAATTCTTGACAGGTTAAATTAAAATTTGTTTTTATCTAAAGCTTCGCTTTTACGTGGTCAACCAAAAGTTTATTGCGACTGTTGCATAAAGAAAAAATTCTTTCGGAGTCAGCGTTTGACCCGTATATTGAAAACACAAACTGTATGTTTTAAAAAATAATGACTTTCGGGGTTTCCTAAAAAGATTTTGTTCCATTTTTGGATAATGGATTCCTCAGGTAAAGCGCAAGCTTTGTCAAGGGTAGGTTTTAATATACAATATTTTTTATACAAATTATCAATATTTATGTCTATTTATAGGTTAGTTACGATTTCCACAACTGAATCAAAATCAAAGGGGCTTTTTAGAGAAAAAATATTTAATTCTGAAAACAAGTTATTTTCCGAAAAATTATATTTTGCCGCGCGCGCTGCGTAAACCCTAACTAAAGAGCGATGTGTGGTTCATATAACGGAGTTGTATCCATTAAACAAAAGATGGCGCCGTGTTGTTACAAAGCTTAGAAATAAATTAAAATTTAGGCATTTAAGAAATCCAGGACATTAGGCGTCCCCAAGGTTTCGAGGACGCTAAATTTAAGACTCAAATCCAGGACATCCTTCTAAATCCAGGACACCTGGCAACCCTAAAGTGATAGGTAGTTCAGAGACTCTCATGCAGAGCTACAATCAAACTGAAAAAAACTTTATAAGTAGGCTATACATTTTCCATTTTCTATGTTTAGACTGTAATAGTTTAAAAAATAGCTGTACTTGAAATTACCTGAAAAGTACCATAATTGTTAATTTTGCATTTTTATAGATTTTTAATAAGAAAACTTAAATATATCCACGTTTTTTAGTTATACAAACCTATCATTTCATATAGATATAGTTTGATAATAATTTTAGTAAAAGTCCAGGGTACTGTTATTAAAATTTGTTGCAGGTATTGGTAGTAAACAGATGATATATTCCAATATTAAAAAATATACAGGGTTCCCCATTATAGACTACCTATTTTCATATTGAAATAAATTCTATATGAGATAAGTCAGGATGTTTTTTTTTTATATTATTATCTTCTATGGCCTTTGGGATTTGAATCAACATATTTTTAATCGAGTAGGCACCTGACACAAAACTAGGAAAAACTTATTTTCCTAAAAGGTCATTTTTCTAATAAAGCATCATTAGGTTTAAACACAATTTAATATTTAGTTTTAATTCGCATGAATTATTCAGTTCAACAACGAGTTTTTTTTGGGTGAAAACATAAAGAGTAACTTAATACAAGAAGATGAAGCAACAGTACATACCGCTAAAAACTCTAAAAGAGTTCTGCGAGAAGTGTTTAATAGCCAAATCATTTCACTATTTGGGGACTTAAATTGGCTTTTAAAGTCACCGGACTTAACAGCACTAGACTTTTTTCTGTGGGGCTATTTAAATCAAAGGTTTTTGCAACTCGTCCAAAAAACATTCAAGATCTTAAAGTCCGAATACCTAAAGAGGTCCGGTGAATAGATCAAGTTTTCCTTCATCGTGTCATGAATCATTTCTTGTCAAATCTAAAAAGGGCTTTGAAGTTAATGGCACTTACTTAAAAGACGTAATTTTTTAAAGTTTGGATAAGTCGTATGTTATAGTAAATGCCAAAGAGTAAATTGTAATTAATTAAGTGTAATAAAATATTGGTTTTATTAATTTAACAATTTACTGAGCAATTAAAATAGGTAGTCTATTATGGGGAACCCTGTATTAGGTTTTTCGTTAAACAGTGTCAATTGCAAGCTGTCAATTGACTCTTATGACTTGAAAAACACTTTTAAAAACCTAAAATACATAAAAACATTTCGGTGACAAACCTGTCACCACAGTGGTTTTCAGGTCGATCTACAATCGCTTTTTTAGTAAATGAATTCGCCGCGAATTAAAATTTTCAACTTTTAAAAAACATCGGCTTACCATGACTAAGGCCGGCAGTGGCAGGTGCTGGTCGATCACAAGGACTCGTTTTCAATCTTGAGGCCAATCCTCCACTGTTGTGTTTATGATAGTTGATTAATTCAGGTATAGAACTGCAGCAGTGTTTTTCTGATAAGAAAAATTCCCCCCTTGAGTTTTGTTTAATGTGGTAGTGTTTTACATGAGGATGCGGCCTGCAAAGAAAAAAACAAAATAAAACGATAAAACAAAGCAATGCTTTAGTAGCAAAGTAATACAAGTTTATTAGCAATTTAATGTTTCTTCTTCAAGTTAAAGACATTCAGGTATTGCTCGGCACGCGCAATATGAAATATATCCTAGGATTTTGGATGGCTATCCACCTGTTATATTAATACATATATTTTTAACCATTAATTACGTAAGGATGTTTTTTGCGATTTTTGAGCCCCTTTCCTACTCCCATGTAAGGGTACATAAGTTTCTCAAACACCCCCTATCTTTTTACTTAAGATTCAATCTGTTTTTTTTTTTTTAATAATAAAACGTTAGAAAAGGATCAGTTACACTGAAACTCACAGTATGACGTAAATCAAAATATTTTTATTTTTTAGCAAATAATTTAGCTTATACTTTTTTTATTACTATCAGATATAGATTATCTCAATTATATCTAGTCTTTGGAATATTATTATTATAATAATTATAATCATTAAAAGTAAGTTTTTAAATAATCTTAGAGTGAGCAAATATAAATCAGTTAAACAATCTATAAACGAATAACACTTTTAAAATAGTGATCCACTATTTTGTTGATTTGGAAGAATGTACTATAATTATTATTTATAACACTAAAAATGGATAACACATTTAAGATTTTAACATTTTGATAATAACTTGTGGCGATCTTTCATTTATGACTAATATTAACGCATACAAAATCATTCATTAATAGTCCTCATTAAAGCATAAATTTTCATTAATCATCGATTACAGTATAGGCAACTAAATATACATGAAACAATATTTAAAACTATTTCAAGGGTATTTCAGCAAGAAAACAATATTTCTTTTAAAATAAACGCTCGAAATATGCCGATTATTCATAAATTTCCTAATACCAAAGAGCTGGACAAATAAACCTATTAATATTTTAAAGATTCTATCCAATTTAAAACTATTAGCGCAAACCATTTATAAAAACAGTGTGTACTAAATGTATTTCCCTTCTTCATTATCTTTATCAAATATCAACCAAAAAATACACAAATCGAACAGGCACAATCAGTAGTAATATTTTTTAAAAGATGCGAAATAACTGCAATGAGACAGACAAAAATAACCACAATTCAGAAGTTTATTGGTAAAGGGAAATCTAGTTAAGTAGCTAATTGATTATATTTTAAAATCTTAGATTGTTTTTCCTTTTTTATTTATGCTTTGTTGTACCCACATAAACTTGTCATTCGAATATAAACATGATATTTGTAAGGTTGATTGTCTAACATCGAAATAGTATATTCCGAAAAAAATTCAAGAAACATTTTTACAACTTACTAACGAAAAAATCGCCGAAAAAATATTGTAACTAACTCAGAAATTTATGGGCGAATAATGATCTCATGGCCTTGATTATTAATCGCCAGTATTAAACTCGCGTCTAGCGACACCCTCACTGGCGAGCTTCTTGACAGTGTTGACACATGAAACATGTTTTATTATGTAGGGACTCGGCTAAAAAAATACATTTTAATGTAATAATTTGGGGTATTTTTTAATACGTCCCCGCATTTTTACGTCTGAAATATAATCGGGGAAAATAAAAAGCCGCTTTGCTAACCAGAACTAACCATAACCGACTACAACTTAGGGCTTTTGAATTTGTCTAAATTATTTGTAGAAGTTATAAACAAAATTTTAACAACGTATTAGAAAAAACCGGGGAATATATAATTACACTTTAAAAAAAATTATAACTTCTACCATATCAAAAATTATAAAAATTTTGTTAATAACTTCTATGTAGGGATAATTTAGACAAATTCAAAAGTCCTAAGTTCTAATCGGCCATGGTTAGTTCTGGTTAGCAAAGCGGCTATTATATATCAGACGTAAAAATGCGGAAACTTATTAAATGTATTATTTAGAAAAGCCTATTTTTCAAATTACGCGCCGAGTCCCTGCATAATTAATACCAAATTTTTTCTATGTAACCACAACATACCGGTATCACAGCATAACTAACAGAAAGTAGCACCCTTTCATGAATTGACGGGAAAGTACGGTCATTTTTATTAAAATATTAAAAGCGCCGTCAGGGAGAGATCGTGCTGCCTGTCAGTTATGCTGTGCACAAGTAAATATGTTACATGGTAAGCTAGCAAAAATTTACTTAAAGCATGTTTCATGTGTTACCACTGTTAAGAAGCTCGCCAGCGGGGGTGTCGCTAGACGCGAGTCAGTGTTAATACCCTTGTTTGTTAAATAGCTAATTATGTTAGGCGCAACTGAAATGTCAAACAAATGTACCTATACTCCCTTATTACACTAGCTTAGGATACGTTATTACTTGGGTACTCATAAATCAAACCATATAATATAGGCTTCGGCTTATTTGTGCCCAGGTGTGGAATCGGCTTTATGCTAAAGGAAACAAACTTGATATAGGATCAAATTTTTGCTGCTGCCTGCGTCCGACCAATAATTAAATGAAACGTTTACGTTAACTATTAGATGGCTAAAAAATCCTTAGGGAAATTAGATTTTTATTTAGAAGTGTTAAAATAAAAAATAGGGATTTTTCTAAATAGCATCTAAATCTTTTAAAATTTGTTAAGGTGGACCGATTAGGAACGGCAGACAAAAACAATAAAATCAGGTGTCATTAGGTATTCATAAACGTTTTACACACTGATACATATCTATAGCCGGCATAGTCAGGCACCACACCTTTACACAATAAAATAAGTTATAAAGAGAAGGACAACGACATAAAAAAAATCATGAAGTACACGGTGTTTCGTATTTGATTAAATCGTTCTAAGGGGACGAGTAAAAAGCGCAAGATTATTATTTTTTTCAATACATTTAGGAACTTGGCCCTTATTTTTTTTTTTTTTTTTTTTTTTTTTTTTTTTTTTTTTTTTTTTTTTTTTTTTTTTTTTTTTTTTGGTGGGATTTTAAATAAAATCGGGAAATATGAATTTCTTATTGGCATCTTGTCCATCATTTACTACTAAAATATTACCTTACACTCCAATAAAAAAACTTGTAAACCAACAAATTTTACTAGTAGATTAAACTCCTAGTTTAGAATTGTAAAACTAACAACACAAACCAAGTATTAAAATACTAAAAACGGTACAAGTTTAAAATATTTTATCAAGGCTATCCACCTGTTATATTAATACATATATTTTTATAAAGGCACATAAACCATGGTTAGTACTAAAAGAATTTTATTTTTAAGCAAAAAATGACAAAGAAATATACAGGGTGGTTTAATGCAAAAAAGTATTTTTTTTTGTTCACGAAGAACGAGAAAATGGTATTGTTTAACACTTTTAAGAATTGTAAAAAACTACAAATTTAACTACTGTACAAGTCAATCATCTGACTAAAAATAAAAATTTGTCATGCTCTAAACGCTGCCTGCCACCTCAAAGGGTAAAAAATTGGACAAAAAAGTCATAGAGGACCAAAGTTGTGTTTTTTAAATAGAAAACTCTGTATATAAATTGAATTCTACATAAAATTTAGAAAATTTCATTAGTAAAGTTTTTTTGTAGTTTTTAGTTTAAAGATGATGGAAGGAAAAAAAATTAGTAGAAGGTTAACAATTTTAAGTAGGTTCTTGAGGCACTTTAAAAATGTGTGTAATTATTGTCCTTAAAGGACCCCTAAATATAAAAGTTAAGGTCTGGCTAAAGTGTAAAGTCCCCCTACCAACCCTTGAATTAACAAAATTCAAGGGTTGGTAGGGAGCTTTATGTGAATTGACATACCAAATTTTATACCTTTATATGAAAAGAGACCAAAGTTATGGTAGGAGAAAATAGCCAGAAACATTTCGTGTAAAATAAACACATTTGCGCAGTAGGCCGGAACTTGGCCTGGTGCACTATCCTGCGCCTAGATATTTTTTTTAACTCGGTGAAATAAAAGACATAGTAATTTAACACATTTTATCTACAGACAATACACTTACTACATCTGGTGGTTGATTGTTCAATGTATGGCTTAATAATCGATTTTTCTTATTTTGTAAAAAGTTTTCGAAAACGGATCTAAGGAATGATGAATTCATTCGAAAATGAAACTTGGTCCAGTTTCGTTTTGACATTCAAAAAGTGAGCAAGTGCTTAGAAAGCTACAAAGAATTTTGTAGAAAACCAGGGCTGAGGCACGGAAAATCGAGTTTTCGAATCCAGCGCTTTTAAACTAACATATAAGAAAAGTTTCCCTAATGTTGTCGCTGGTAATAATTTGTTGTAACGCCCTGTACATTTTACACATATCCCTAGTATAATTTCCGTTTAATAATCGTTTCTTGAGAATTACCTCTTTTGCATAAAAATAAGGTTGAGCCAGCGATTAAAAGTTTTAAATATAAAAAACGGAATTTATGATTTAAATATTAATGTTAATTTGTCACAAGCAGTAACAGGATTAGATGTAGTGATAGTAGAACTAATAATATTAAATTGTATAATAAATTGGCTCAGTTTTTTTCCAATAATTTAGTAACGGATCAGGCAATCGGTAATTTTAGATTAAAGTATAGAATAGAGAATTTATGATTTTATAACTTTTCTTGCTTCTCATTTATCCCCTAATGGCAGTGTTCGTACTTGTCGGAAACAAAAGGTGGCAACCCTAGACACAATATTGACAATACCTTTTTCTATTTTCCAACTTAAATCGCAAACTCATATGAATCAAATGAATTCTGTAACTTAAAGTAAATATGAAATTCTTTTTATTGAGACGTTAAAAAAATACAAGACGCTGTCAGAAACGAACCGTCAGATAAGGTGTTAAAAAATATTAATGTTATGTTTTTTATTTATCTCAATTAAAATAATTTTCTTAAGTATTCTTGAGAATTATAAAAAAAGATTAAAATCTAGAAGCAGGAATTACTAAATTTAATTAATTTTACATTTTAATTGGTTTTAAATAAAATATACAATTTTTATGCCTTATATTGTATATTATCAGAACTCAAGGGACTTACTTTTTTAAAATGTCAGTTTAAACTACCATAAAATGATTTTTTTTCTACAAACGTGTTTAAAATTCAATTTTTAACACTATCGATGCCTTAAAGTAACATTTTAAAGCACTAGTGTTAAAAGTGTCAAATTTTAAAAGGTATCGTCAACGTTTATTTATTTACTAACATTTATATTAATTGTACAATTTAAACAACTTGAAAAACAAATTCCTTCCACAGTTCTAGCGTTCTCCGTAGTTGAGGTGGATTGAATAGAAAAAACCTCATTCTCAGTCGACGTTGAGGCACGATCTGCTGCTCTTGTTTTCACTGTAAGTAGGTTTCTGGCAATAGTTTTCCAAGGAATTTTCGATGTATCCCTCAGCAACGATAGAGGATTTCCACCCCTATGCCTCTTAATTGTCGTCAGATTTGCTCCAGCATCGGCAAGTTAACTTGCTGAACGGCGAAAACAATGCCCCATATAGAGGCTCGGATTTGGAAGCTGCAGGAATCTTGTTATAGCAGCAGGGATTTTTCCAAAAGAGTTAATTACGACGGAATTTTTGGTACATTTACACTTCGCGTATTTCACGATGTCCTACATTTGCTGGACGAAGAGCCATATACTTTCGATAATAATCCAAATAAAATTTTTCAACGATAGTGAGATTTCGTGATACCTTGGTTTTAGTATCTCATATGTGAATCATCAATAAAGTGTCCATATCTTCCAAGTCGTCAAGAGTCAACTGACAAAACTCCTCCCTGCGACAGGCACCACAAATTCCCAAAATGGTAACTACTTTCATCAGAATCTTGCTCAGAATCTTTCATTTTTTGGGCTGGTATCTTTCTCCTTGACGCTTTAGATAAGCAATAAGCTTAAAAAAAATACAGATATCCACGTCATTGTTTATGCGTAGAATAGCTTTGATCATTGAATAAGTCGACCATAACGATGATGCTTTCCAAATCTTTCCACCTTTCTTCTTACACCAATTTATAAACTTATTATAGGCAATATTATATTGTATACGAGATTTCCTGGGCAGTAAACCCAGCGATGCTCTACTGGCCGCTTCATCTATCTCTTTAAATGGATCGATGCAACCAATACTTTCTTTCATTTGAAGTTGACTTTAAGTAAAAACTAAAACGAGCTAAAACTGACACGATGTATCAAATTTAAAGTAATCATGCCGTAACCAACCAGCATCAACAACGGTTGTTAGAATTCATTAATAAATGCCAACTTCAATAATTTTTATAGACGATGCTATGTAAAACTATATTTTCCAATTTTTAAATAATTTAATTTTAAACTGCATTATTGCGTCTGTAGAAAAAATATTCTATGATATTTGTGTTGTTGTTGTTGTACGTTTTAAGGGACTCATGTGAGTTGCGGAACTTGCATCGCTCATTCTGCAAACTTTCACATTCGTGCCTTAAAATTGTACTTTTAACATTTATACCTATAACTATTAAAGTTAAATTGTCTTAGTGAATATAGCATTGAAGTTGAATAAAACTATTTTTGGCAAGAATAAGTTTTGGTCTTTTGCTAACAACTTTTAATCGATTTTGTCACGATTTTTTATTGTTATTTATAATAATTTTGTTACCTACTAGAATTCGACGTGAAGATTGCACTAAAATGTCAGTTCATAAAAGCCTGCAACACTATCTTTAATTAAATATTATGTAGAAATGCGCATTATTAAAAAAAACATTTATAGTAAAATCACAAAGTGTAAAAAAATTAGAAAATATTAATCCATCTGTAACAATTGTACAAAAAGGTTTTTAATAGTAATATATTAATATTCAACTTGTTTTATTTTACACCCATCGTGTGTTTAATGAATCATCTACAATTTAAAACAGACCATTTTAAGCGATGGAGAAAGCATGTTTGCGTTTATTTTACACTGTTTAACCTTTTGGAACAGAGAGCCTGAAGAAAAAGTAGTTTAACAAAGTCATAAAATGTATCTTGGTGAATAAGAAAATAAATAAAGTATTTTGTCGGTGTACTGTACTTCTAAATTAGAATTTTTTGGAATTAAATTGTTGTAACTAAATGCAAGATCCGCCAGATCAATAGCCTGTTAGGGCGATCTAAAGAATAAATTAGGTTTTATTTGAAAAATTTTAAATCTTAATTTAAATGCTTTGGATCTATTTTTAAAACAAAGTTTTTTTAACTTACGGTTAAACCGTTCACGTCACTTCCGGTGTAACTGGAAGTTGACATAATTAGCTAGATTATGAGTAAGAAAGGTGTAAATATTTGTTCGTATTTTATAACCTTTCAAAATCCATTTCACTATTAAAAATAATTACAAATTTTTACAACTTTCGTTGCACTTTTAAGAAAGATTTTAACTGCTTAAAGCTCCGATTTCTCTTTCGAACAGAAAATATTTTTCCTTAAGCTATATACCCTGAATGTACCCCAAATCAGAAACAGTTTCGAATGTTCTTCTAATATCTGGTAATGGCCTCTCTCACAACTCTTAGCATTCTTGATTCCATTTAAAGAAGAACCGTTCGCTTTATTAATGACCCCACTCTTACAATAAAGCTTCCTTTCCTTGCACATTGAGGAGCTATGGGATACCTGTTGCTCTTTTTTAGGTATTTTAAGGCTTCCTCTTCAAAAATTTTTTTGAGCAAATTGCTCACGAAGTCCCAAAATGTTTAGCATTTTTCAAAGAATTAGCCAATACCATTTCTTCCCTAGAGGCTTCTAATGGAGCAACAAGAAGTCCAACTTTCATGCATCCCTGTAAGACTGCGAAGAACACAAACTTTCTACTTTGTTGATTCATTTATTCCAGGAGTGTCCAGGCTGCGGAACCTTTGCCTGTAGAGTTCTTTTCTTCCGCTTTAAATCTTTTTGTCTCATGTATACTGCCTCTTACTTTATTAAGACACCCAAAGTACATTATGGACTCTCTCAAAATAAAAACGAAAAACTCGGAAACGGAACAATAAAAAAAAAAAAAATTGATGTTATTAATGTCATATTTTTAACTCGACTTTCGTAATATTTTACCAATTTATAAACCATTCTCAGATTTTGGGGCAATTTTTAATATAAATTGTAATACTTACACTTTGGTATACAGTGACAATGTGTAAAGTCCTTTCGTAGATGAATTTCTAACAACAAAACAGCCTTCCTTATCCTCTTGCTTTAATAGTGATTCTGACCTTTGTCTTGACATGTCATTTACATACCATCTAAAAAAGTATAAAAATGTAAAGTTTATCTTGCCTATTTATATACAAATTTGCACCAAATTTTAAATTTGGTGCAAATATAGATCTAGTCTCGTCACTTCATAAGCATCGAAATTTGATGTTAGCCAAAGAAAAGTTGGGTGGGGTTATGGACATTTTTTTAGAAAAACATCACTTGCTGAGGACATCGATAAAAAATAACCAACTGCTTCGATGTCCTCAGCAAGTGGCTTTTCTCCAAAATCTTTCCATAATCCCACCCAACCTTTTTTTGGCTAACATTAAAACATCAAATATATCGATGCTTATGAAGTGATGAGATTAGATCTATTTTTAATTATAAGAACTATTTTTAAAGATTTGAATCTCTCTTTGATTTTAATGTAAAAATAAAATATTTGTAAAATTTTCTTATAATAGTTGACCTATTGTACATGTTTCTTATAAGTTATGTGTATGTATAACTTATGATTTAGGCTGATGATGGCCACCTCTATGGCAGAAATATGTCTATGACCGTTCAATAAAACAGCTTAAGTGGTGAAAGGCAGTGTTTTATTTAATTTAAGAGTTAGTTTATTTTAAAATAATATCAATCAAGAATATATGTAAAAAATTATTTCTTACTATGCGCAGACATAATAAAATTGGGTAATAGAAACAGCCTAAGTAGAACGTATAACAAAGATACATATAGTCAAATTTAAAATACAACTTACTCGTATTGTTGCAGTCCCAATAATTCCTTTTCCTTGACATAGTTGCTAGGAATAAAACCAATATTTCTGAAACAACAAAGAAATATTGTTAAGGATTTTTAGATAAAAACGATGAATACTATTTTTGTTCAAATTACATAAAAAGGATGCTGGTATACACGGTAATCTGTAAATCAAGTACAACTCTTTGAGATAAAACTAGTATGTAACACAAATAAATATTGAATTAAAATTAAAGCATTTTTTACAGGGTTTTTTCTTATAATTTGGCATGCTTTTAACGATATTATTTTGGGGGGCCCACAGGAATATATATAAATCAACCAGTGTCGGGGTTATACAGACTTGCAGAAGGAACAAGACTAGTGGAAATATATATATTTTTATATATATATATATATATATATATATATATATATATATATATATATATATATATATATAAAATTTGCTAATGTGGATATATTTATATGTAGGTAGGTATATATATTTATTTGTCTGTCCACGTGATTCTGAAGTTATGGCTTCAGATAAAATCATGAAATTTGGCACAGTGGGTAGTCTTTAGCAGTGGCTAGAACCTAACGAAGCCCGTTTTTTGAATTTCGCCCCCCGGGACAAAAATAGGAGCAAAAAAGTGTTTTTTACCGTTAGCCGTACGGAAGGCGTCTTACGGAGACAGAGGCTACTTAATATTGTCTCTCGCCTGGCGGAGACAGGCTTTTCATCTAGTAAAAGATAATGAGAGATTAGCACAAAAAGCCCAAGAGGCTGCGCTGCCTCTAAGGAAGTTTGAAGGTTAATGGAAGCCCAATACTATGGCGTATTCGATCAAATAATATCCGGCCCACTATGAAAATAACTGTCATGAGGGGCCCCCTCGATTCTGCGCAGTAACAAGTTTTCCCAAAATGTGGTAATGTGATGCCTGCCTACACACAGTTTGTAGGTAGGCAGCACATTATCTTTTGACAAAGCCGGAGTCCTGTTTTCGTGTGCGACGGTGCGGTGTTTATGGAACCATACCCGCGCTGTGCCGTTGTCTCATCAACCCTTCCAAGCGAATTACATATTTTGTTGTCGTTTGCGCCGTATTAATTTCGATTGTTTTGAGTTGTGTGATTTTATTTCTATAGTTAATAGGCTTTTTAGGATCTAATAAGAAAATAAATAGGCATCCTTAATATTGTCACGCTAATGTTTTATAAATTAACCAAAGAAATGAAAGGTACTGGGTGTTCTAAATTAGGCAGAAATTTTTTGGATTGTTAAAAACCTTAATCTTTTAGTGACTATTGGTTTATTTAATTGTGACTATAATTTTGTCTTTATTGATTATTACTTTCAATATCGTAACAAAATGCCTGAAAGTTGTATGGGTTTGTTTTGCAAATCCAAGGGTAACATACCCGCAATACCCCTCATTAGGAAAACAAGCGCAGGTTAATTGAAATATCACTTTCACAAGACCATAAACTAATCTTGAATTGGGGCTTCAAATATCTTGTCCAGTTTAATGCTCCAAGATATAGTCATGTTCGGTATCACGAAAAGAAGTTTATTAATCATTTTGGCGTTACTTTTGAGAATAACCTTAAGTGACACAAACACATTACATCCAGAGCCTCAGCTGCTTTAAAAAAGCTTGGATTCCTCTTTTAAGCCAGTAAGTATTTCTATCCATCTCTATACTCTGTATGTATTCTAATCAGACCATCTTTAGAATATTGTTCTCATGTCTGGGCAATGGTATTTTCTCTTATCATTCTTGATTCCATTCAAAAAAGATCTGTTCGTTTTATTAATGATCCCACGCTTACGGAAAAGCTTTCTTCTCTTTTCCACCGACGGGCTGAAGGGAATATGTTGCATTTTTATAGGTATTTTTACGGCTTCTGCTCCAAGAAGATGGCAAATATAATTCCTGACAGCTTTCAACAGTGCAACACGAAGTGCCACTTTTATGCATCCTTTTACAGTTCAACTTAAGAGGCCCTGAACTTCCTACTTTCTTTGTTCCATCATCCCCAGAGGTAGACCGGAATCTGCTATCCGCAGAAGTTTTTCCTTCTCCAAATATAGGTCTGGTGTAGATAAACCTTTACCACACTTAACGGTACGTTAGTATTAAAGCCTCAGCCTTGGTGGCCTGTCTGACGATATAAAAAAATCTTAAAAAATCATTTTAGGTTTTTAGTTAAATATTTTATTACTTTAAAAATTATGAACTTGTTAAAGTTTGTTAATACCAAACTGCAATAAATAGTAGTTTTTGTACATTTTATACAACATGCATTTATAAAATATTGATTCCTACACAACAAACAATTTAAAGTAAGTGTTTTTCTTTAACGTTTTATTTTTCAGATATTGATCCTTAAATATGATAATTAGATTAAACTCTTTTACACTATCTTGCCCTTCTTTTATCACAGAATTCGTGGTAAGAATACGAAACTCCTAAAAATATCAACTATTTAAATAGAAGGCTGTGAAGTGGCGCCATCAGTTCTTTTCATGTTTAATCTGATGATATAAAATCCAATAATACACAATAATTTTAAATATTATATAATAGTTTCGTTTATTAACAAATAATGTTGTGCCCAAAAAAAACAGTGAACGTATATTTAGTTTGAATTTGACATTTGATGATGTCAACTTTATACATGGTAACAAAGAATTATGTCCGGACCTGAACTACGATTCATTATGCAAACTCCGCGGGGCCGATTCCCCTATTCCCGCTGCCCTGCACGCCTGGACAATTTTGTTCTACATCATTGGCTTTCCATACACCAAACTTCCTTAAAGAAAGGTATCATTTGAAGGTATACAAAAAATGGTTTAAAGTCGAATTGTCACAAAACTAGTATCCCAAACGCAGAAATATTATATTTTTAATAAAATACAGGGTGCTCTATAAAAAAATATTCCCGATTTTTCTGTTTTCCGATTATCAGTTGTTTTTCTAAACGTCACATCTAAAATCTTCATAAAAAATCTTAAAACTTTTTATAAACCACTTTTTTGTATTTCTTTAAATAATACCTTTAAAAGCATGCCAAATTATAAGGAAAAATCTTATACACTATTTATTATTATATTTCAAAGTAAAATGTGGCAGATTCCAAAGAGAAATACATAGTATCTTCAGTACGCAAACACGCCTAACAGATGTCGAGCGATTTTAAAAGAGGGTAAAATACGAGCAACTAATCTCTTGATAAATATCTTAAATTTATTTAAATCGCTGTAATTTAGCGGCATTAGTCCAGACAAGGTATTTGTTGCAGAATTTAATCCGATAACACCTAAAAGCTTTTAGATAAATCCGTACGATAATTTTATTCATAAATAACTACTCAAAATCAAAATACAGCTATTTGGTAAAAGCGTTTCAGTTTTTTCTTGAAGTAATTAAAATAATGGCCTCCTACTCATCAACCGCAAGGATCTACTGTTAAACAAATTACCAAATACAAAAAAGTAAAAACGTCCTGCCTCGCAACGATAATAATAATTATATTATAATACCGTTATATTTGTTTACAAGACCATAAAAAAATCATTAATTTTTACAGGTCTCTACTGTATTTCTATAGTTAATAGGCTTTTTAGGATCTAATAAGAAAATTAATAGGCATCCTTAATATTGTCACGCTAATGTTTTATAAATTAACCAAAGAAATGAAAGGTACTGGGTGTTCTAAATTAGACTCACCATTAAAATTTTGAAATCTAAAGAAGATACAGCAACAATTTAGTTGTGATAAGATTGTGCAATTAAATTTATAATAATATTTAATTAATAAATTTAGACTTAAACAATACTTCCGTAAAAAAAATGTGCTCCCGAGCTTGCACCCATCCTAACTCGCCTCTTCGAATTTTTACAAACAGGCTTTTTTTTCCGGGAGAGCTAAAAAGTTGCACGTGTGCAACCTGTCCCCAAGAAAGGATGAAAAAGACTCCCCCTTCAACTATAGACCTATATCTATTTTTTCTTTGTTTGAAAAATAAAAAAAAATCCTTTAAATTCCCAAATCTTGAAGTAAAAAAAAAACAAAGATCTTACATGACAGACAGTATGGTTTCCCGTCACGAAGATCCACAGCTTTTTTTCTTTTTTTGTCTCACACAACTGAAAAACCCCCCTTTAAATTTTTTTGGTGAACCCCAGATCGTTGCTTTTGGGATATATCAAAAGTTTTTTGGATCAGGTCGGGCAGAAGGGTTTTTAACAAACTTCTTTTTTTACGGTCTTCCACCTAAGCTTTTTTTCTTTTTCTCCAGTTTTCTAATCGACGTATATCAGTTATTGAGGGGTTTCTTCCAGCTTCTACCACTACTGGCACCCATTCTGTTTCCTCAAAATTAAAGAACTCTTCTTCCCACAATCAATCCCATTTATAGTTTTGCGGGACGATATACCCTCCATCAACATTAAATTTCTCGCCAGTCAATAAGCCTGATTACAAGCCGGGATACAAGCCCCAAAACTTATTTTTGGGTTGGGGCGCCAATAATGGGTTTCAGTTTAATGCCCCCAAAAAACACAGTCCGGGCTGCCGCGGCCAAGTTCGGGCAAAACAAAGAGTCGTTTAATTTTGTGGCTTATTTTTTGAGAAAAACCCTTTTAACTGGCACAAAAAATTACACCCAAAAATTCAGCAGTTTTAAAAGCTTAAATTTCCCTTTTTCGAGCCAGAAAGTATTTGTCTTATTCCAATCTGTATACTCTGTATGTATCCCAAAGCAGACCCTCTTTAGAATATTGTTCTCTATCTGAGAATGGCGTCTCCTACAACACTTAGCATTCTAAACTCCATTCAAAGAAGAGTTGTTTGTTTTATTAATGATCCCACGCTTATAGAGAGGCTTCCCCCTCTTGCCCACCGTCGAGCTGTCGGGGATCTGTTGTTTCTTAGGTATTTTCACGGTTTTCTGCCGAGGAGGGGCCGCATATTCCCCCTTTTGGCAGCTCCCAACAGAGAAACACGTAGTACAATTTTTATGCATCCTTTTATTGTTCATCTAGAGAGACCCCAAACTTCCCGCTTTGCTCGTTCTTTCATTCCTAGAATGTCCAGGCTATGGAACCTGGGTATAATCTTATTTATTACATCAGAAGTATTTTTCTTTCTTGCCTTTTTTTGAAAATTTTTCCACGCTAGACCCGCTACCCGCAGAAGTTTTTCCTTCTCCTCATAGGTCTCCAAATATTAAAGTCCCGTGTGAACAAACTCCCTCTCACCACACTCAAGACACCCTACTTAGGCCTCAGCCTTCGTGGACTGAACAAAGATAAAAAAATAGACATTTTCCAATATTATGCTTATATTTGCAAGAGTCACATACTGCAAATTTCTACGAGTTTTAACGGGAAATTAAACAGCTTTTTGGTCTTTTTATGTCAGATTTTTAACTGACTTTTTATTCGGCCGTTTCTATTCTTTTCCTTTTCTTGCTACAAGGGGGCTGTAGCCATCTGAAGAAGGGTTTTCCAAGTCGTGTTTAAGAAAAGTTCTTGTTTTATTTTTATTTATGAAATAACCGGTCAAAAAGTGTTTTTATTGCTTAAAATAATTGTTGCTGCAATTTTCACGAGCACTTAATGGTTTTAAAACTACTGCAATTTTTCTTTCATACAAAAATATTACGACAGGCGTTTTTTTTTTTTGCAGCTGCTCGGCTATTTTGGTCCCTTTTTTTTAAAAAAAAATCCTTGTAAACAGATAAAAATTCCCTTTAAACCCGATAGAGCGTTGAGTGTTGTTTAAAATGTATTTATTAATAACAACTGAAAAATTCATGTAGGCCTTCCTATTAACTTAATTTAAAAAATAATTAAATAAGTTGTTTACAAATAAATCTAATTTTAAGTTAGTTGGTAACCCTTTTTGTCAAAACTAAATGTAACTTTTAAAATAAAATTGCATGCAAGAAAAATTGCAACAAGAAAGAATGAACGCATCAAAAAACTGGAAACCCACCCCCAGAATCAATGTATACTTATTTCAGACACCTAGAATTAACCCAACAATAAAATTTGACGTTAGTTGACAAATTAATAACAAAGTTATGCCAGTTTGTTCAAAAGTCCTGATTTTTATTTATTATTTCCTTTCTAGCTATTTTGTATACTTAGTTTTTCCCTAAACTCGATTTAAAAAATTAAGTTATTCTATGATTTATTGCCTTATGTTATTGCGAAATAAATAATTGTAAATCAGTTTTTTAAAATTATAGTTGAATTTTGTGAAATAAAAACAATGGAACAATAATTTTAATTTATTTTATTATTAATCAAATTTTTGACAGTTAATGTACCAAAAATTATTGCGGTATTAATTAAAATATCTTTAAATTAGTGTCACCTCTTCAATACCTGATGGTTTAAAACAATAAAAACGGAATGCTTACGACACTTTAAAATATTTTATTTTTTTAATAAAAATTATACATTTACTCCATGCAACTAATAAAAATGATCCAAGCAATAAATTTAATTAAAAATTTGATACAAATAGCGAGACAATTTCTTGTCTCTTTTTTACTTTTTAGTTTAAAGGCATTCAGTGTTATACAAGAATTATAAAAAACTGCGTTGGTATCTTTAACTCTTACCGACTCTATTGTCGGAACCACGCTCTGGTGAATGTGTCTCGTGGATACTCTCTTACGATGCGTAGTGATCAGAGGCTACAAGGGTACTACACGGAATAAAAAAGAGTTAGGGGTATTAGTAGAGAAGCGTCATTCGTGAATGATTCGATCACAGTGACCGAACCGTTTATGAATAATGAACGATCGAATTCCGTACGCTCGCAGTGATCGAACCACTACCCTACTGAAAGACGGAAAGTAACGTAACGAATGAAGTTGTGTTGTCTGGCTGGCGACTGACTTGGCTTCGCCCGCTTCGCTTGCACCCTATCGAAATATCGACCGATTGACCATCGCTGGGACGTTTGGTTTGGTACGCTTATAAAAATGATTGATTGAATGAACGATTGAAAAGATTGGATCATTTGAGAAATCGGTCAATGATTGATTCGATCGCCAGTAAATGATCGAGTTACCCATCTCTAATTCACTCTCTCAATTTATTAGAGTTTCTGCTTCGTTTACTGGCCCACGTCCTTTAACTTCGGCGAAAAAACCGATATCGAATGGAGTATTGAGGAGGTAAGGCAAGGTAAGAAGAGAGGAGGCCAGAGCGGCGACTACACTCTTGCACTCCCGTCGCCTTATCTTGTCTCCTGGAGGGTATAGATCGGGCCTATGGTAAAACCTTTATGGAGGGTTATAGTTGGATAAGTATAAGAGTGAAAATTCGGTTCTCTTTAAAAAAAACATACAAAGTAGCTAAAGGTTTGATTTGAACTGGCGGCCGCCTTGGTTTTTTTTAATGTGCCGCTTCTCGCACGTGTCTGTAAAAATAGTCCATATAAAAAGCAAAGGCGGACTCCAGTTCAAATCAAACCTTTTAAGCTACCTTTTTTTTCTTTATATACGTCCTAGAATGTTTTGTTTTCAAGGTAAGGCTTTTTTACATATTGTATTTTAATTTATTCCAATACGTTTTTTTTTTCAACTATAGACACTATTCGACTAAGATAGAGCTTAGTAAAAGATTCAATGGTTTTATTTACAGCAAGTGTGCAAAAAACAACCTTTATTTTGACAACTGAATCTATAACCCAGTGGCGGATCGTAGTTTGTTTAACAGGAAGGTCTCAACATACACCCCATATAGATAGGTAATCTCCAGTGGCGGCTTTAAGATTTTCCAATTTTTTATCCAAAAATAAAACCCACCCCAAATATATACCTGATGCTACTGCCCTTTAGAGAAACACCTTTATAAAGGAAATTTTTATTTTGGAATTTGCAAAAAAGTTGTTTTTTTTTTGGGAGTCGTCCCATAGAAATTCTAAGTTTCAAAAGCGAATCCTCAATTTGTATTTTTTTTTGTCAAATCACAAATTTCTTAAAAATTATCTATATTTTTCTAAAAACCATAGCCAATTGAAATTTTTGCATAATTTTAAATTTTATCAAATTCATGAAAAAATACAGATACAGGATTAGCTTTTGAAACTTTTTCTCTGAGGGCTCAAAAAAAAAACTTTTTTTGAATCTGATTATTTTCAAGACGAAGGCGGAAATAAACACCCGAACATGACCTAATGGGCAAATATGCAGGAGCCCCAAAGCAAGCCGAGGCGTCGTTGTGTTGTCACAGTAACCACGACGTATGTTGCAAATTCCAAGCTTTACCGACCACTGGCGGGTTTTCGAGAGCCTGGCCGCATCTCAAATCTGGGCTGGGCTCGCAATTGTGGGGTCAACGGACGCTCGATAAAAACATATTGATTTTGTGCAGTATGATATGTTTAAATATTTGAATTTACATCTATATTATTTTAAATTCATTCATGGTTAATATAAAAATGAAATGTATTGTACATTTATTATTTTTCTGGGAGAGCAGCGCCTCATAGCCCTCCCTTACGAGTCGTCACTGCTATAATCGGTTAACAATGGCTAAAAATTTTTAAAAAATCCAAAAGTTCACCTAAATCTTTAACAACTCGTTTTTTTTGCCAAAGTTTGTTTTCATTACTTAACTTAGGTATTATTGTTTGTAACATGGAAAAAGTCCATTTTTAGCTGTATTTCTAAACAGCTGATTTATGGGATAGCTTTAAATTATTTATAATATGAACACCCTGTAATTTTAATTAAACTTCCAGACCTAGGAAAGGCTTTGTACATATATGTCTATGCATATAATAACTGTAAATTATTTTTATGTTTTTATGTATTCATGACATACACATACTAATAAAACACCTAAATGCCACTGAATATTTTATAAGACGACAATACTTTCATATTATAAGCTAGAGCCTGGTGACATTTGAATGTTCAATAGGAAAATTAAATTCATTATAAAATAATTAAGACGGTGGTTTTTTATCTGTAACTTATGGTATTTTATTTAGTTCTGGTTTATTAAATCGTCTTATTTTGGCAGCCCTATCAATAAAAGTATTTACCTCAAAAACAAAAAAGAAATTAATGTTTAATAAGACGTAAAAAATATTTTTATTTTAAATCATTACGCCGAAGAATAATCGATGATTTCCCAAAAATTACCACAAAAACCATAAACCGAAACGCTTGGTCTGAGAAAATATACAGCTTGATAGATGTCGAGTTCTGGTTTTCTTTTATTATTTTTTCCGTAATATGATCGTATATTTGTGATTACTTGCAGAAAATGGAGAAGACTTGTATACTGCAAAATAAATACCATAGTAGAGCAATATCAGATCAACAGCCATTTTCAATGCTACTTGTAAATATGTTACATTATAACTTAATTTTAAGACCAAAAAAGCGTTAATTTTAAGAATTTTAAATAAAATGTTGGATGTATTAGGCAGGCATATTTTTGCTGAAAATCCTTCAAAAAATGTATATAACAAGAATCGAGATATGCTCCCTCTCAAAAAGATCCGGAATATTTGTTTAAACATACAAATGCGAAACAAAATGTGACAAAAATTTAAAAAATGCATTTTTTCTATATTAATTGCTTATTATTTTGTAAGTATCGGTCGTTGAAAAAACTTACAGCAAGAGAAAGGTTTTGTAAATTAATTTTCTACAAGATGGTTGGTTAGAAATCGCAAAATGCATTACGCTTGTTGCAAAATGGCAATAAACAAAAAAAACAAAAAAATGTGATTTTCTAAATAATTTTTTTGTACCCTTTAGATTTCTCTGGAGATGTCCATATTTGGCCAAAAAAAAACTTCAGGCTATGATAAATCATTATACCAAATTTCGTTAAAATCGGGTAATAGTTTTTACACAATAACTTGGGTGCAAAATACGGTACACTGATTCTTTTTCACATAAAATACAGATCTCAAGCTTTCACACACTGTATTAAAAATGAAAATCGTTCAAACTTATTAACATTTTTTTGCTTATAAACAATTTGCGATACATTTTTTTGTTGATTTCACACCAGTCAAAATGGGTTTTTTGACAGGTCACCATGTGTGCGTGTATTTTTTCTGCAACCAACAGCAAATTGTAGTGGATTTTTTTTGACATAATCACATATTTTTTTTGACAATTGTAACATAAAAATATAATTTTTTACCAGTTGTAGGAAAACAAATCACACATATCGACTAGCAGCTAACTGCTCGGGAAAAAGTAGCTGAAGAAAAACAAAAAAAATTCGGAGCAAGTTTAACGAAGTCTTCAAGAAAAATATGAACAAATGAAAACAGTGACACTTTCATCCTCGGGAAGTAGTTCCTCTGTCAAAACAGAGCATAAAACAGAAAGAAAGCTAGAATTCCAAAAGAAAGTACCGCTACCCTCTGAAAAGCCTGGTCCATTGCAAAAAAATTATGGAGCAATTAACATTGTAACTCCATAAATAGTAGCTGCATTTGATGCCTGTAAGATAAGCGTTAGATATGGAGTTCGTATCTTGACAGCAGTAAAGAAAGCCCTAGGACATGATGTTTCATCTTTATCTATAAGTAGAACAACTCTTCAGCGAACTAGACAACATATGCGACAAGAAAGGGCTGCAAAATTAAAAGCAACTTTTAAAGAATCGGATCTATCAGCATCAATCATCCATTGGGATGGAAAACTTTTGCCTTCTTTGTCGGGGATAGAGAAAGTAGACAGACTTGCTGTACTAATTACAAGGGGAGAAGAAGAGCAGTTGCTTGGAGATACTACGTTCGGTAACCCCTCCAAGCGATCTGAGGCCTCTGAAAGTAAGAAGGGTGATAAACATCACAGCACCTACGCATCAGCAGGCCCCTTGTGGTACCTCCTAAAGGGAACTCCTTACTCAGTACGCTGCGCCCATCCTACTGATTTAAAGTAGGTGACAACGTTGCCAAGAGACATTGTCATAATGTCGGCCAAGGAAAGGCAATACTCGCCCAGAATCGATCTTCTCTTGAACAAGAGTGCAAGGCAGTCACAAAGGATGTGCTCCACCGTCTCGTCTTCCTGTTCACAACCTCTACACAGAGGTGGGTCATTTATACCTATTCTAAAGAGGTGCATTCGCAGTTGACAATGTCCAGTAAGAACGCCCATGATTAGACGAAGGTTCACCCTAGGTATTGCCAAGAAATATTTAGCTGTATCTCTGTCAGGATAGTTCAGTAACTCCCTGAAAAAGTTACAGCAAACTGTTTCATCCCATCGTCTTGTCAACTGCTGATGAAAGTGTCTTTTGATTAGGTCCCTCACCGCAGACCTACAAAAGGTTCTGGGTCCACTTGCCTTTGAAGTGAGCGTGTCCTTTGGTCCAGCAAAGGTTTCGGACCGCTAGGAGGGGATTTACCGAACGGGGTAATAATATGAAATAATGAGCTATGTTAAATATTAAAAGAGTATTTTGGCACCAGCTACTGAAAAATATGGCTCGCAAATCTGTTTGCTGGCGCTGATTATGCAAGTCGCGTCGTATAAAGTGTACGTTTTCCTATTAAATTGCAAACCCTCACTTTTAAACGCCACGGCCATATTTACTGAAAAAATTCCTACTGTAAAGATGGCCACGGATCTTGAAAGTAAAACTTTGCAATTTAATGGAAAAAAGGTGTAGAATAAATTTAAAAAATAAGTTTATAAAATACTGTGTGCCAATTAAGTGTAAAAATCAAGAAATGTGCGCAAAAAGAAGGGGAATATTAAAAAAGAGGTTAGTTTGATTATGGACATCTCGAAAACGAAGCGCACCATAACACTACCGTATACTAAAATTGGTCAAAATCGGCGTTGGCCTAACTTTTGAGACAATTACCTAAAAGACTTACCCTTTTGCATCTCTAACTTTCCACCAGTGTTCCTGGCTATCATCAATAACCTCATATTCCTGATTTTTCTCCAAACTTAAATCTCCCGTCTCAATAGCCTTGTAATTGTACAAAGCCACGACCATCTTTTGTCTCGGTGTGGCCTGTTTGTCTTTTTGTTTGGCAGAGGGAGTGCCTGGTGTTCCGCCACCTGGCATGATTGGACTGGATTGAGTACCTGAAAAAAGAAATAAAACAACTGTAGATGCTGCTACTGAAGCCCAATCCAACAAAAAATATTAACTGAAGAGGGTGTCCCGATTTCGTTGTAAGTTGTCGCTAATTTTTGATGAAACAAAAGATAACACTAAGATATTTTTGGATCATCTTGTATTTTATTCATCTTGTAACTTAGAATAAACGTAAAAACTTTTTTACGTAGAATCCACTGATGTAGTTAGATTTTTTTAAATCTAATAATTTTCAAGATATGAACCAAACATAGAAACATATGATTTTTTAATCATTGTATTATGTTGGTACAGTCAAAGCTTATTCGCGCTTCCTTCATTCGCCGATTAAAAAAATACGACCCAATTCCTATATTCGCGGCTAAAGATTTCTTTATTCGCGGATCTAATCGGTACATCGGTACAGACACATTGATAAAAAGAATTCCAATATGTAGGTTCTAACCCAATATCTTTGTAAACGCGTTATCAAGTGGACTAACAGCCGAAATTGCGAATGGAATAGGACGAAATGAGTTCGAACAGATAGAATCAAGTGACATTCAGAAGTTGCTTAAATCGCAAAATGAAGATTTGACTGAAACCGACTTGGAGGAAATGTTAAATTTACAGCCCATTGAAGAAGAGGCTTCAACAAGCATGGAAAACGTGACATTTAATTTGAAAAATCTTAGTGAAGGTTTAAGAATGGCAAGTGAGCTTTGTGATTTTTTTATGAAAATTGATCCGTCTATGGAACGAAGTCTTATTTTTAAGAGGCAAATTGCTAATGCCCCTGCTATTACTGGCCGAAATTAGGGAGATTCCACATAAAGACGTCGTCAACTATTTTAAATCAATAGGTTAAACGACGCAGTAAATCTCCCGCTTACAAGAGGGAGCACACAAGGACCTACTGAGGTGTAGAGTGATATTCTGCATTCAATAGCGACCTTAGACGATTAGAGGAATCTAATGCAGAAACGGTTAAATCAACTATTAAACATCTTTTAACCATTGCTAAGCCTAAAATGTAATTAATTTTAAAAACTTCAATAAATCAAACTTGTTTTTATTTTGTCACCTAGGAACGTATCCCATATAATCCCCTATAAATTACCATTCCATATTAACGGTTTCTGTATTCGCTGCATATTTACGGAACATATACCGCGAACAAAAACCTTTTACTGTACAAAAGTACTTAGTGGTATTTATTTTATGGCCGGTCTACGAAGGCTTAAAGTCTAAGTACTAATGTACCATGGGTATTTAAATAAGAAGCAGTTTATTAACCCGGGACTCAAAAGATTTAAAAGAGAAGGAAAACGTTCTGTAGGCAGGTGGTTTCACAGTTAAAAAAATCTAGGGATAAAGCAGTAAATAAAGGGAGCTTTTCTAAATGGACTAAAAAAGCAGGCTAGTGTGGCATTTCGTGTTGCCCCGTTGGGAGGATTTTTTTGGTTAATTCTTTGGAGTAAAAGCAGGGGAAAAAACCCGCTGCAGCTCGTCGATGATCAAGAGATAAAAGTTTTTTTTGTGAGATTAATAAGGCGAACGACTCTTCTTGTGGTGTGTGTGTGTGTCCAGACATGGGAAAAGTATTTCAAGCAGGATCTGATGAAGGTTACATATAGACGGTACAGGTGAGAAGGAAAAAAATCTGGTTCGAAAGATAATTCCCGGAAGCTGGCTATGGATGTAATGTAATACCTCATGAATTTAAAGTCATTAAATATTTCATTGTTCTAAAAAACTTGGGCGCTCACATGTATAGGATGAGTTGGCAGCGAAAATTGTATCTTTAATACATTTAGCTAGTCAGGATTAGTGGTAGCCAAAATCCAATATTAATTGAACCTGAACGTACAATGTTTTCCACAATCTCACTCAAGCTTCCTGAAGAGCCATTTTTTTGATAATTTGTAATAAATATATCCTTTTTTTGGCAATACTAAAAAACGCTGATTAATGTTGAGTAACAATAAATAGAAAAAATATAAAATTAACCTTAAGAAGGTATGTCCCACTAGATGGTCTTCAAGTCACGACACTTTATCAGCTATAAAAAAAATTATTCATAAATAACTAGATAAAATTTATTTCTACTGAAAAAGACAAACATAAAGAATGTAAAAGTAAGGGACCTACGATTTTATAGGGCCTGTTGCCTTTTTTTTCTTTAATATTTGACATCATTAAGTCAAATTTTAACGCTTTACAGCATGAAAATAATGACTTACAGAAAAATAGAGTTTTAAAATAGACTGAGCGAAATATGAAATCAAAATTAATTCCATGGTTTGCTAAACGAGTCCAGAAACCTAGCCAAAGGGTAAAACTGTTTTTCAAAATAAAAGGCGGAAGAAAACGAAGCGAATTTTTGATGATCTATCAGAAGGTGAAAGATTTTCAGACCCGGAATCCTACTTCAAAGTCAATGTGTATTACTGCTGTTTAGATATATTAATATCTAAAACTTAAGAAATTTAAAGCCTCTGTGACTTAAGTAATATTTCTTTTGAAGTATTCAACTTTAAAGTTTCGCCGCATCGTAAAAGGGCCCGTGAAAATTTTGATACAGTAGTTTAGACAACAGCTAAAACTAAGTTTTTAAAATTATAACTTATTAAAAGCTACTTAGGTCCTCCTATAAGACAAGAACGACTCATCAGACTAGTCAGGTTGATAGCAGTTTTTACAATCGAGGCAGAAAACCCTCGAAAAACGAACTTTATGTATGCCTTCACAAATGGATGAATTAAATTTTAAATGTAAGTTTTGATTAAAAATAAGTCGAAAAATAATATATATACAAAGTTTTGCATTTAATTAGAAGCTTTTGTAAGTCAATTTATTAAATTAATTAATATATTTTTATTTTAACTATAAGTGTATTAATTCTCTTTGGGAATTAACTTTCCTTTTATTTAAGCTTCGCCAACAGTCGGGAAAAGGGCCCCGTGATTAAATTTAATACATAACCATTATTAAACGCTCCCCTGAACTGGAAGGGAATCTTAAAAGGAATACCTGAAGTATTAAAAAAATTAGCGACATTAAGGTTTTACCTGCCCTATCAACGCGGATGTCGTTCTTTGATTTCATTGGGTGCTTGCATCCATTTTAATTCTCCACTACATTTAGGTCTACAACGTGAAGAAGCGAACCAAAGTACATTGCCTCCGGCATGGATAACTACTAAATAGATGTTTCAGTAACATAACTTTTGCCGTAAAGTTTGCTTGTTTAAGTGGTTTAGGATATTAAACTCTAGAAATAGTTTCTGGTTTTTTAGTCGTTTCGTATACTTAAAAAAAACTAATTTAACAAATCTGGTAGTTGCAAAATGTAACAGGTAGATGGTACTGCGGGATATGACAAATGATAATTTGGTAATTGGGGATATTAGTTCTACAAATCATAATATTATATTAGTTTTTTAGTTTGAGGACAATTTACTTAGGATAAAGTTCCTTACTGTCCTTCAATATTTACAAAAAATTAATGATGATAGAAATAAAAAAATGTAAAAAACCCCAAAAATATTGAATATACTATATTTAATGCGTTTTTAATTTGAGGACCCGAACTCGCAGATGTTTAAAAATAATTAAAACAACATTAACGGCAGCGACTACTGCTAAAAAAATTATAAAAAATTATAATAGCCATTAACGAATGCACGATTCACATGTTACCACGATTGTCGGATAAAAAAACGCATTAATTATACACCCATTAGCGCAAATGTTTTATAAAATTTCGATTACCGAAAAATGTCTTCATCTACAATATGTTATTTAATCACGGTACTTTTTTTCTCAGGCTAATCAGACAGAGATTGACGGCAATTTATATTTTACTGTGGAATTAAACACTCTTTAAAGCAATAAGTTTGTTAAATTAAACTTAACTATACAGGATGTCCAGAAATTACTGGACAATATTTCTGCGGCTAAAACATGACCTGAGATATTTGAAAAGGGGGCTAAAGGTCCCCGAAAGGGAAAACCTGAAGATGGTTTTTGCCCAATATCTTTAAATCGGTTTAAAGTAAATTCGCATTTTCTAAGTATCATGTCCATGTTTTATTGTAATTTCACAATATTTTTCTTTATAAAGCCCCAATAATAAGCCCTAAAATTAATACTTAAAAACAGATAAACATTGGTTAATATTAATTTGACAACTTTATCGTTTATTTTGAGAATTTTTGATTTTTTTTTATAAAACATAAAATTTACCTATACAAATGGTTTTTTGGGGTGGCATACATCTTTCCAGCCTAATAGCTTCATAAAGAGTGAACCCTATTTTCAGGGGCGAGGTGTGACATTTTGTCCCAAGTCATCCTCACAAAGGATAAATATGTGTAAATCTATTAATTGATTTTATAAGCATCTTTGGAATTAAAAACGCTGCTAAAACTGCTTTTGAAAGACTGCGATGACAGGAGCTACTAATCAGTGGTACCAGAACGCTTTGCAGATACAATTAATTTAATTAATGATTTAAAACAGTTGACAGACGTAATGTGGGAGCGAGCGCGATGTTGGAAGCACTGCTAAGACCCGAAGCTTTCCGACAAAAACCGAACGATTCCGACCGCCGGGGTATCTCCAAATCTGGCGATTCTTTTGTTATGTTGATTGTGGTGACAGCATGCCTAGAAAAGAGTAGATTGGGGAGACGTAACAACAAAATAGGTCTGCTTACAGCCGCGCTAAATGTTAGCGATTCCTTGTATTCATCAATGGTTTCTTGGCATTCCTAATGCTGTCAGTATCATATTATTATGATTATATTGCATCAAAATTACATGCAAATTATAAAAAAGAAAAATAAATTGCCTCTAGTCATCCGCGAATCTACAGAAAAACTAGTTTATTAAACAAAGTTTTAAATATTAAAATTTTCTTTAGGATTCTCCTTTTAGAGCCTTAACAACACCTTAAAGGTCTTTTTACAGTTTTAGCTTGAAATTTTTGTGGCTGCAATTTTTTCATCGACGCAGGTGCTAAAAAAACTGCAATGTTTCTTTAATGCAAGAAAAATACAGCCAAAGTAATTTTTTTTAACTGTTCGCCTATTTTGGTGAATATTTTAGAGATTTTTAACATACCCTGCCATAACTCATATAAAAACATGACTCGTCTTTCTCCACCTTTTTATTAACAATCAGGTTAACAACAAAACGTAACCATGGTAACAACGATGAAACGTAACTATGGTAACTATTTAGTTGTCACTGTCTTCAAATGAACAGTTTGCCGTTCAAAAAACTAACTTTGTAAACAGTTTTGTCGTGGTGTTATAGTCACTCGGATAAGAATTGAAAAGGCTGGAATTAACTGGAAGTAGTATTTTAATATAGGTAGCAAAAAAATGCATTCTAGCGTTTTCAAGACCATTCGCGATAGTGGCCGGAATAGGAAAAAACTAAGGTAATTAATAACAAATAATTATTAAACTAAATGAGGTAAGCCTAACTTCCTATAATTCTTTAAAGTAAACACACATTTTTTAAGCCCGTAACAATATTTTAACAGTATATAATCAACTGAACCTCTAAGAGCGTCGAGAGTCGATGCCTATTTATAAACTTCACTGAAGTACAAGCGAACTGCAAGCCAACCTCGGTGACGGCATTTATAAAGGGTTACATTAAACGCCATAAGTTTAACTTGCGAACGAGAACTGCAATAGCAGTGGAAACGGAACTCAAGTTTATAAATTGTCCCTATATGTATAAGGGTATTTTTCTATAAGCTGGACAACTCACTGTCCCAGGCCGATATAATATGAAAAATATATTTCATTTTATAATTTGTACTTAACTTAAAAAGATAATCACCTAATTTACCGGGGTCCATCGTACAATATCCGTTTTTATAACGCTCAAAGAACAGTCCCCTGCATGTCCCAAAACCAGTCCCCTGGTAAAAAAGGTGTTTATCTCACAAATATTTTTAAAAAATCGTACTTATAATATTTGAAATCCAATGAACTTTTTACTGACAATATCAGCGGAATCGATTTTTTAATTAAATAATGCATCTAAAAATACTAATGTTCATTTTGTCCCCAATCTTACGCACAGTCCCCTGGCTCTTATTTAAAACTACCTCAATAACATTTAATACAATTAATCTTCACTTCTACGTACTGCTTCATATGCTTTTTAAGTTTGCCCAATGATAATAATTAAATAAAATTATAAATCTATAAAAAAAAACTAACTGGGGAACTGTTTGTCGGGACAAAAATACTCTTAAAGTTGCCCAGTTACAGAAAAATGCCCATAAATAACAACTGAAAATTTTAAAATTTTTGGAAATATTTAAATAAATTGTTTACAAATGTCAATAAGTTGGTAAATCTTATTGTCAAGACAAATTGCAGCAATAAATTTCTAACTGTAAAAATTTCATGCAAGAAAACTTTCAAACCGTAAAAATTATAAAGGCAAAAATTGTAGTGAAGTGGACAATGTCAATAATGTTACCTAAATTTGTTAATTTCGCAAATATTCAGCTAAAAGTCGATAATGAGGACACCACTTGCTTTTAAAACAAAAATGTCACAAAACTGTAGAGTTCAACATTTTGGCTCAACCCTTAGGCTGTATAGTACTTAACCGACGCGACAGTCAACATTGAAATCGATCGAACGTAGCTATCTATATCAATAAAAATGTATGATCAACCACAGTGCAAATCTGATAAACTGCTACGAGCTCTACAATGTAATTAATCATACATTTTCATTAATACAGCTCTACGTTCGTCCTAAATCCAGTCTTAAACTAAGAAAGTTCAGTAATTTAATACCTTTATGCCTTTAAATCAGGTTTTAATAAACATCTTAAAGTGTATTTATTCATTCATATTTTAACTAACAAAAAACCAGTCATAAATCTCCGGTAGCAAAAAAACCATACTAAGTAAACAATCCGTACAGGTCCCATAAAACCCTTCTTTTGCCGAGCTTTTCTGACAATGTTCAATAACTATTGTTTATCTTGAAATGAGTTTATCGAAAAATTACCTGAATATTGGCATTTTTCTAAAACAAAGCAATTTTTCGCACTAAATTATTTTGTTAAAAGGTTTTTATTACGAGATTTGTGTTTATAGAGTTTTTAGTTTTTAGAACAAATTAGTAATAATTATTTTAACCTGGTCAAAAATTTTCGAACGTACTTCCGGCGGTATTGAAAGTTAAGTTGTGTAAATAAAGACGCGTGTCAGCTACCGAAAATTTCATGACTGGTTTTTTGTTGGTTCAAATATGAATAAATACACATACATGATGGTTATTTTTTAGTATTTTTTCATTAAAAAAAAATTATATTTCAATTTATGGTATTTATTTTATAAACAGCTTAAGTGATGTATTTATTAAGCTGACTTTCACAACACAGAAACTTCAGCATAGAGAAAGAACACCCTTAAGACAACATCTTACATGAGGGTTATTTTTTAGTTTTTTATATCATTTTTTAATAAAAAATAACTTATACTTCAATTTATTGTATTTATTTTACAAATAGCTTAATTGATGTGTTTATTAGTGATGTAACGAATGTCATTTTTTGAACATTCGCGAACGCGAATTCGAATATTCAGTTTTTGTTTAAATTTGGCGCCAAAAACTGATAAAATTTCATAGAAGATTTTGTTTTTCTTTGTTTACATTGCATTATATATTTTTTGTCTTATAAGTTCTAAGGAAAATTTAATTCTTAAGCTTTATTGCCCAAAGTAAAAAAAAATAAATAAATAATACCAAATGATAAAGTGAAGACTGATAATGTGACTACGAGGTTAGGTTACTTTTTCTTGTCATAAAAAAATAGGAAATGAATGAATTTTGATTTTTAATAACCGACTTATTATCTTCAAATTGTTTTCTTTTCTAATATTCATATTCGCAAAACATTCGCAGAAATTTTGCGAATGCAAATATCCGCGAATGCGAATATTCGTTACATCACTAGTATTTATTAAGTTGACTTTCACAATACACAAACTACAACATAGGGAAAGATCACCCTTAAGACAATATTTTAATATTAAAATTTACCACGACCAGAAATTAAGTAATAACCCGTAAACCATCATGCACTAATATTTCTCCAAGGTAGAATAAACATAATTTTATTTCACTGCAACGACAGTAAATTTCTTTCAAATCTAGGCCGACCTTTTACACGGCGATACCTTCACCGCGTATTGCGGGTTTATTTATCTTTAATCTTACTATAAATTTTAAAAATTAAAACCTACCAGTGCCAGTGGCGCTCCTGAAAACGTTAACCAACGTCTCGAATTGCATTTTCACCGATTTTCCTAACTTGCTGACCACCGAAAACAGTTGAAAATCGTTATCGTATACGTCAGCAACGGTGCTGTCAGAATCGCGTCGGTGAGCGGCCGCCATCAAACATGGCGGTGGCTTGAAGACTGAAGACTGGTCACCGCGCCGCAATAACTCAAGGAGAAACAACTTGTTTCACCGTTAGAACAGGTTTCACGATCTGATAGAAGGTGATATCGGCAGGTAGGTGGTTATACAGGGCGATCTAATCAATATATTCAAAAATAAAATTTAAATCTAGCCTAACGTTAAACTCTAAAAAATTAAAAAATTTTAACCCCGTTTACGTTGAAAACAACCCCAACTAGAAAATGAGTTATTCTTCCCTTTAACCAAAAAGTTACTTTTTAAAAGCCCCTCCGTTTTGACGCAAACCTCCACCTTTCACACGCTGCAATTTTTTTTTGGCCGCAAAAATTTTTTTTTTTTTACACTTTTAGACCTCCACTTTCACACGCGCAATGTGGCGCAAAAATGATAAATTGGATATACAAAGATGGCCGCTGCCTTTGAACTTGAAAGTTCGATATTTAATGAAAAAAGGTGTAAAATAAAGAAAAATACGAGGTTTTACATGGTTTTTATGAAATATTGTGTGCCACTTTAGTGACAAATCAAAAATTGTGTACAAAAAGAAGGAAGAATATAGTGAAAATGAGGTTAGTTTGATTTTCAACTTTAATGATGAATATCTCGAAAACGAAACGTTGCCGAAAAATATTTTTTCAGATTCGTAATCAGCGTCCCACAAAACTCCCCGTATATCAAATTTGGTTAAAATCGAGAGGAGGCAACTTTCAAGACAATAACCTTAAATAAATTGCCAAAACTCCTTTGCTCCACCAGGATACACACACTACTATTAAGCATACTCTCTTCTGCTAATTAATTTCTTCTGTTAGATTTTTATATGGATTTTCCTGCTTAACACAAGTTGGTTAGATCTAACTAACACTGTGTCACACATTGTCTTTAAAGTTGACAAGTAAAGTTTAAAGCCGCGTTTACACCAAAGTCTTCCAGTAAGTTTTTCACAAGTTGCGGCAATTTGTTGCTTTTTCTACAAAATACAGTAAATTTTTCTGTCTTTCACTTGTGGACAGACAAATCTTCCACTAAATTTTGGTTTCCCGCGGAGTGTCGTTAAAGATTAAAGAAAGTTCACAACTAAAACGTGGAAGCTTTGTTGCTGCACGCTTTGCGCAAGCAACTTGTAGAAAACTAGTGGAGAACTGGATAACTACTGCCTAAACTTTTCGCGCCAATTCTTTGGCAACAAGTTTTCCACTTGTTTCTCTAAATTTGAGAAAAGCAACTTTTACGGCCGAGTGATGATCGCGTTGTTAAATTTAGCAATGGACTTAGCAATTGTTTAAAGTTAACAACGGTTTAGAATGTTTAACAAAACGTCATTGTCAGTGTTATTCAATGATTTAGGCAACCTGTCAAAATCTGACATTTTGTTAAACATTCTAAACCGTAATTCTATGTTTGATGAACTTTAAAAATAAACATATTTGACAACTCAAAAATAAATTATTTATCTTGATTTTACATCCCGAAAAAAGTGGAGCCGCGATTCTACACAATTACCAAATTTTTGATATTCCCTGTATAAGGACTATTCCTTGTTTTATCCTCCATGACCGTACTTATAAACCACTCATTTTTTCCTTTAATTTCAATTATAAAAATTTTAATAATTTAATTTTAAATTTCAAAAATTTTTCAGAAAATTGAAAAAAAGAACTAAATGGTCTACAAGTATTGTTAAGTAAAATAAAAAAATAAGAATTGACATTATACAGGGACTTATTACAATTTTTTTTTGTAAATAATCATAGGTTTTGACTATAATTTTTTAGGCATCCCATTTACAATACATTTGTTTACCCACTCTATTTGAGATAACAAATATAGCACAGGAGATGAGGCATTTTGGCTAGGAATTTTTTTGTCCTGCATGGATTTACCTGAAATTTTTATAGAGGGTAGGGAATAGCCCAAGGATCATGCCGAGGTGTGCTTTTATCCTGGGGGTGGCTGCCACCCCATCTTGGGGGTGGAAATTTTTTATTACATTTTAACTACAGAAATCGATAAAGAAAGTAATTTTAAGTAAAAAATGTTCCATACATTTTTTTTGTAAAACTAATATTTTTCGAGTTATTAGCGATTGAAAGTAAAAGCTTTTCGACGAAAAAATCGACGTTTTTAATGGGGTTTTAACGAATAACTCTAAAAATATGCATTTTATCAAAAAAACTGTAGAAAGCAAAATTGTAGCTTCTAAAAAAACTAGAAAAAAAAATTTTATTTTATAATTTCTCTACAACCAATACAGACCGAGCTGCGGCTTGTTAATGGTTAGCTTTTGTTCGTCAAATGTTAAATTTGAAAGATTCAAAGCCAAATAGCGGGAAAAGTTTGCATTTTTCAAGGAAAACATATGAGGTCTTTTTTAAAGTATATAGTAAGACCTTTCTTTTAAGAACAAGAAAAAAGTTTTTAGCATGAAAATTGAGCGAGTTATGATAAAAATAAGGTCGGTCAGTACTTTTTTCTACGAAAAGATCATTAAAAACAACCCCCTAATTCCCCTCTTAATTAAAATAGATCTGTACCCTTCGGCGATTTTTTTTATATGTGTATTATTAATATATTCTAAAAGTTTAACCAAATTAAAATGCGTAATTTTAGAAAAATTGGAGCTTAAAGTGAAAAACGATTTTCCGCAATTTCGTAAAAATAGCCAGTTTCTTCAAAATAACTCCAACAATACTGTAGATACGAAAAAAATGCTAAGGTACCGAATTATAGCTTTTTTGATAACAAAGACTTTTTATTACATATATTTTTCTGTACAATAAATATTTGGTCAGATATGGCTGTTTAAAGCCTCTATTTACGAGCGAGCACCACCTTATTCTAGCCCTTTAAACTCATCCCATTTTAAAACTAAGGGATTAAAAAGGATTTAATTTACATAGCCTTGTAGCTTTTAAAAAAACCCTACAAAATTATTTTTGAACAAACTTTCTATCATTAAAACTAAAGGAGCTATGTTTAAAAAACCAATCAACTTTTTTCGAAAAGTCGAATAGCCCACTTCGGAGCATAATATTCTATAAAACCGGTATACTTTATACTTTTACCGGTATAATTTTTGTATGCAATTCTATTTTCTTTTTCTATTTATATCTATTATATTGGTTAATAAGAATTGCAATGTTGTAAGGGGTGGTTTTTAAGGATTGAAAATTTGCAAAAGAATGAAATTAGTAGTATTTTAGGCAGTAATATTTTTAATTATTAAATCTGTCAAGCTATTAATTTTTTGGGGATAATTTTTATTATGTTAATTAGGCTATAATATGGGTTGATTTATAAGGGTCGAAAAGTTGCGAAATGAAATTAGTACATATTTTAAGCAACAGCATTCTAAAATTAAATCACTATGGTAAATTAATCATTTTTTAGGGTAAATATTTTTTTAAATTTAAGCTCTAACAAGGGTTGATTTTTAAGGGTTGAAATATTTTAAAATTGTATTCTAAAGCATAAAACAATCATTAATCAACTAATACAAACCGAATTTTACCCATCTTAAGGTTTAAAATGTTATTCCATAAGTTTTGACAATTAGGGGTAGTTTTCACCCTTAGAAAACAAACAGCGGACATCACCATAAAATAGAATTTAAAGTAGAGGGTTAGAAGCGCCTAATTCCAAATGTTTATACAAATCGATGCAGGACACAAAAATTGCGAGGTTTTGCAATTTTTTAGCTTCATTTCCGGGACTATAATTATTTATCATCAAATCGTTTTAATTTGTCAATTTTTTTTTAAATCTCATAAGAGGTGGTAATTTAAAGGTTGGGATATGGTAGTTAAATATTTAGTATACCGTAAACTGTTAAAATATATTTTTTCTACAATAAAAGCGTTATTAAATTATTTTAAAATGAAAAAACATTTTTTTTGGAATTTCGTTATTAAGGGTGATTTTTAAGGGTTGAAACGTTAAAATATAATGTTAGATATAACTCACAACATAAAAATAGATTCATTCTACATATTTAGCTATGATTTTAATTTACATAAGGTCTATTTCTATGGTTTTTTAATTTTTTAGCATAAGGGGTGGTTTTTACCCCCTAAAAATAAAAAGCACACCCTAAGCATATATAAACTTTAATCTTAAGGGTAAAAGCAACTTAATTCCAAATTTTCATAAAAATTGAAACTGTACAAAAAATCCGGAGGTCAAACAGCTTTTTTCTCTCCATCCACTGTAAAAATTTCATCCGATTGGCGAATCTATAAGATAAAAAAAAAATAGTTTTCAATTCCCCGACATCAGGTTCTATTGTTAAACATGGCATATTCTTCGCATTTTTTTATAAGCAATTACGTAATGGTAGGTATTGTATTTATGTTCAAAGACTTTAATCCACCACTAAAAACATATTAAATCATACCCATTATCGTAATTACATCATAATCCAAACATTGTAAAACATATGACGTCAAAGTTACTTTTCTAAGCGCACTAATCCGTCGTTATCCTAACAATTTATAATAACATAAAAATTAAAATCAATACATATTTTTGCGCAAAACGAAGTTTTACAATGCAAAATACGAATGTAAAAGTTATTATACTGCTACCTATAATAATTGAATGTTTAGCATTGTATTAGTTTATACAAGGATAAGGCTCATAGTTAAAGAATAATAAGTATTAGTCCAATCATTATATATTTTTTCTTGTAATAATGTTAAAGATATCTGACTGCGCCATGACTTTCCAAATAACCTGTAGATTACTAAAATAAAAAATCCAACCAATTTTTTCAAGTATATTTTTTTAAACAATAATTATTAAAAATTTATTTTTAATATAACAAAAAGTACTGGCTATATCACTTTACTCATAAAAGACCGTTTGTAGAGAATTCAAAAACCTACAAAATGGTTTATAAAAAATCACGTACCGACAATTTTTCACCGAGAAAAGCCGGAAAAACGCTTAAAACGGACCTTTTTTCAAAAATTCGTATCCCTGTTAATTTTCTATATTAAGGGTTGATTTTTTGGGAAATAATAGTCAATAACATATAATTTAAGCTGCCAAAGGATGAAAATTGTCGCATTAATAGTTTTTATTCAATGGCACTATCAACAAATTAGGCCCTTAACTTGCAAGTGCCGTAAATATTAGGCAAGTGGTCCGATTTGAATTTTTAAAACGGCTTTTTAAAGTTGAGATTAAAAGTTACAAATTGTATATCTCACATTTTTATATATGTTTGGAGAACATTATTAAAAATGCTTGTGAACCTAGCGTGTCGAGCGAAAATTCGCGACCGAGAATCAGAATGGACCCAAACTCATATGCAATGATAGGTACGGTTTTCCCATTCCAATGAACTTTGAATGACTAAAAAATGTACATTATTGCCCGAGTAATGGACTAATTCTTCCGCCTGCTTATAAGTGAATCCATGAAGATAGCGGCATTCTAGCGGTAGAGCGGCAGCTGAAATGAGGGGACATTTGGGACCCGTTATCTCGAAAACTATCGATTTTTCGAAAAAAATTATAAGAACCATTTTTGTAGATTACAAGGCGATCTTCACTTTTTGTCTAAACAAAAATTCTCCAATTCGCATATTTTGGCAGATATTAGCGGGAAACCCATTTTACGGACTTTGAGGGGCCATTTCCAGCCCTTTCCCACCTGTTAATGTTGATAAACTTTTTTTCGCTCGAAAGCATCCCCGAAGACTTAAGAATTGCGCTACAAGGGAAAACTGTACAGATTCATTTACAGCTTTGTCCCTTTATTTACTGGACTAATAATCAAAATATTTTTATTTTCTTAATTATTATTATTAAAAAAAAAATTTAAAAATTAGACAGGATGTTTTAGTATAAATAAACATTTAACCGCTTTATCATTATTAGGTATTTTAAAAAATATAAGCCACTCATATTTTCAATTTTGTGATTTTTTTGTTCTTCCTATTCTATACCTATTATAAGATGTATCTTTGTTACTTTGTTTAAAACTCATAACTCCACAATTAGCTATTAAATGTTATCGCGCTATTTTTCTTTTTTTATCTGGGAACAGTCCAGGACGACTAAAGACCTAAATACTAACGAACCGTGGGTATCTTAAGTGTGATATTATTAAGAACTGCCAAAGGAGAATGATACTGGCTAATTCCTAGTACTAGATCTCCTACCGCCCGTCGGTGAGCAAAAGTGGTATGCTTTTCTGTAAGCGTGGGATCAATAATAAGATAATTAGTTTTTCTTTGAATGGAATCAAAAATGCTAAGAGTTGTGGAAGACGCCAATCCTACTTTCTTTTTTTTTAATATGTTTCACCGACACTGCACAAAATATTGAAAAAAGTACTATTTTAAAACGTTTTAAGGAACTAGACGCTATTCATAATTTTACAGTAATTAAGTTTTTGTTTTCCAAACGTTGACACTGCCTTTGAAGTGCAAAAATGTTTTATCACGAAAATACAATAAAAGATATGTTTTATGTTGATGCGTTGTCGTCATATTTATACAAACAAACACGTATTTAAACAACAACAATAAATTTTAATAATTCAATTTTAAACTACTTTTGTTAATAATAACTAAAAATTTATATTAGCCGCAAAAATAAAGGAAACGTTATTTATTTTAAAATATTTTTCATTAGTGTCCACAAAAGATCTTAGGTCGTAGTGGGAGTAGGATTACAACTGGGAATGGATCCGAAACAAACACCAGGAATACTGGGAAAACCTCAGTAGAATAAGACATGGAAAAAGCTTCATAAGGGGCCTATCCAAAAGAACGAAGGAAGAACTATTCAGACAAAGTAGGAAGAGACATCGCATAACAGTAGGGTTGCTAACAGGGCACGATAACCTAAGAGGACACCTACACAAGATGGGCTCATACAATGGGGACCCAAGTTGCAGAATGTGCGACGAGGGGGAAGAAAAAGCCTACCATATCCTGTGCGAATGTGAAGCTTTGAATCACAAAAGACAGGTATTATTTGGGCAACCGGAAATGAGCCTACAGGAATATATTAACCAACCAGTCTCGGGGTTATACAAACTTGTAGAAGGAACAAGACTTATGGGAGAATTGGTATAAAAGATAATATGAGATTAGGCACAAAAAGCCCGAGAGGCTGCGCTGCCTCCGGTAGTGAATCAAAACGGCTCCCAGGGAAGAAGAAGAAGAATAAGGATTACAATTAGTGTAGGAAAAAAAGACTAGATTTAATGTAATCCAGGCATACTAGGCTCTATTTTTTATTTAGCAGTAATGGGATATTCGTCGACCGCCCCTGAGTTTTTAAAAATTACTTAAGAGTGCATTTACGCTACACCTTAGGGGTCGGGCGAAAGGACGCGGAGACGGTGGGCGGAGACTAACAAACTCCCACCACCACAATTTTCGTAGAGCCGCATTAAAATTATTATATTTTATTTAGGTTCTTCCAAATTCGGTGTATCGATGCGATGTTGTTTCCGATTGCAAGCCTACAGGAGATAACGTTTTTCGGTAACTATTTTTCACTTAAATGATACAAAATTATACACCATTTTAAAGGTAAGGAAATAATCTATGCCTCTGCTGTAACGGATTTTTGAAATATGAGTCGAGTTAAGAGAAAATAGTATCTAAACATAACCGATTTTAGGGTGACTTTCACTCAAGGAAATAATTAAAACTAAATCCAAATTTAAAAAACTATTACAGCAGAAGCCTAGATTTAAGTGTTGGCTTTCATATGGTTTTTGAAAATAATCGATAACTTATACTGTTTTTGAGAAAAACATTATGCCCTGAACCCCAAATTGAATCCAATTTTCGCGACGCAAATGGACTCTTAAAATAAAACAATTCCCGTCTAAATCCTTAAATTTTACAATATTGCCTAGGAATTTAAATGAGAATAATTATTATTTAGAAATTAAAATTGTGGTATATTAATTTAAGTTTTTAATTTAATTAATTCTAGACTAGTAAATTGACTGAAACTTTTTGACCCCCTCTACATTTTTTTCTGGCAGCGGCTCTGATGACATCACATATAAAAATCTAAATTATTAAAACGCAAAACTTAAATGTAGACGAAAAACTAAATAATTATTTTTTTTATTTTGTCAATTATTTAAAATATTTGATTTAATGTTAATTTTATTAAAAATATTTTTAATGAAAATTTAAAAAAATGGTTTTACTATTTTGATTATTTTTAAATGTAAAATTTCAAAATATGTGACATCACACTAGGGGGAGGGGGACTTACAAATGTGACGAGTTGTGACAGGGACAGGGGACGGGGGTCAAAAAATCCTGAAATTTGTGTGACGTAATTTATGGATGGTCCCTCATTTCTTGTTTCCTTTTTGAAACCGTTTTTTTTTAATAAATTGTCATAAAAAAGATTTTGTATTTATTTTCAGTAACAGAAATAATTTAGTTTGTATAAGAAATTTGCTACGTAAATTAAAAAATAGAAAAAGAAACAACAAATACCTAAAATATCATAACAAAGAAGTCGCCAAACTCTAGCTTTTATTACACATTATAATATATATTGCTAAAAATTTAACATATAATTTAAATAATTCTGTTGTTACTAAAAATAAATACAAAATACTTTTTATTAAAACATATTGAAAAAAATAAAACTCTTTTAAAAACAAACAATAAATAACGTGTCTTATTCAAAAAGTTTTAACTTTATGTCGTATCCCTTTGGTTTTAACTCGAATCATTTTCTCGAGTATTCTGTAAATTCTACTAAAAAAAGACACAAGATGGGTATTTCACATTTTTTTTAACACGAGAAAAGCCACAAATTTTGCCCTGTTCAGTCCACGTTAAAAACTGATGTTCTCTGAAAACAAAAGACAGTACCCAATTTAGTATTTTAGGCTGTTTTTATTATACAGGGTGTTCCAGAATATGTGGGCAATATCTCGGAATCTAATAAAAAACCTAAAAATATTATGACAAGTTCCCATAAACTTTTTTCCTACGAGTCTTCCCTACGGAGGTACAGGTACATAACGGACGACCCTGGAAATCGTTTTTTATAAATAACTTTTAAAATACTAGGCGTAATTTAATATTTTTTTAATATGATGGTTACTAGATAGGTCTTCCGAAAATGAACCCATTAAATCATATTTGGCTTAAGCAATAATAGCAATTTTTTTAACACCCTGTACGATAAGGCTTAACAATATTATTTTTGGATAGCTTTAACCTTAAACTAAAAAATAGGTATTGATTGACATCGATAAAATCAACTGTTTACGAGAAATAAAATATTATGTTTGGTTTTTTTTACATTATACAGGGTGCTTCTAATTGTACGTCAATATTTAAGGAGGCAATTTTTCGATCCATTTTAAGAAGAAAACTTCATATGAACCTATGTCCTAAACGTCTTAACTTTTGAGATACAGGGTGGTAAAATTTTAAAAAATAAATAATTTATTATTAATATTTGTAATACCACTGTAGATATTTTAATGAAATTTGGCATACAAGTACTATGTATCAAGAAGCATTTTTTAGTGTACCACATTTTTTTTATTTGCCAAAATAGGCAGATCAAAATGCTTCTTGATACATAGTACATTTATGCCAAATTTCATTATAATATCGAAAGTGGTATTACAGATATTAATAATAAATGATTTATTTTTGAAAATTTTACCACCCTGTATCTCAAAAGTTAAGACGTTTAGAACATACGTTCGTATGAAGTTTTCATCTCAAAATGGACCCAAAAATTGCTTCCCTAAATATAATAATGTAAAAAAATTAACCAACCATGATATATTATTTCTCGTAAACAATAAATTTTATCGATGTCAATCATGAATCCCTTTTTTTAGTTTAAGGTTAAAGCTATCCAAAAATAATATTGTTGAGCCTTTATCATACAGGGTGATAAAAAAATTGCTATTATTGTGCCAGAGCTAGTCCATCCCTGGCAAACTAAATAAGCCAAATATGATTTAATGGGTTCATTTTAAGAAGATTTATCTAGATACCATTATATTAAAAAAATATTAAATTACGCCTTGTATTTTAAAAGTTATTTAAACAAAAACGATTTCCAGAGGCGTCCGTTATATACCTGTATGTCCGTAGGGGAGGGTCACAGGAAAAAAGTTTATGGGAACTTGTCGTAATATTTTTAGGTTTTCTATTAGATTCCGAAAGATTGTCCACATATTCTGGGATACCCTGTATAATAAAGCAGGTAATATTAAGCAATATTTTTTTAACAAACACAATAAACTCTATTATTAAGACAAATAAATAAAGGTAAATGTTTAAAAAAAATTAATTTGTTAAATATTTTTATTTTTTAAAGTTTATTAAAAACAGAATAATTAAAAAAAATAAAAATGTTAATTTTTCGATTTTTTTTTAAAAATATCTGAAAAATCCAAAAATTAATATTTTTATTTTATTATTATTTTTTTAAATTATTTTTCTTTACACGTAGAATATGAAACACATCACTAGAAATTGCTTAACTTAAATGGATGCATTCTATTGACGAAAAACATGAAATATACCCAAATGAGAAAAAAACATGTCGATATCTCAATTTTTTGATTTTTTATGATTAAAAATAGGTGAAGCAACACATCTAAACAGCTACCCAAATAAAACTTACATTTTCTTGAAAATATTCCGAAACTGCTTCGTTCCTGTAACCCATCGGAAATGGTAATTTTCTTTGATCTCCAAAACAACGACCGACACATAAACTTCATAATCGGTTCTCATGTAAACTGTTTCAACCGAACAATACACTTAAACTACGGCACCAGATTTTAAACGGCGATAAGTTTTGTTAATAGTTTTCTTTATTGCGAAAACATGTCAAAATGTTTTTCACGAATGTTCTCAAAAGCAAATTTTTGTGACATCACGAAACTAACGAAAAATATTTTTTATGATGTTATTAACTTAATCTATGTTATTTTATTAGTAGATAAAACGGTGATGATGGTATGTACTGTTAAACGAGTACTACCTTCCAATATTCAATGCTACGGTACCGAATTTACACATGCCTACTGGTATTAGGCACATGCAAGCTTCTATTCTACGACAGTCGCAAACCTGGGCATACATGTCAGGTAGAACGTAAAACAATATTTTTATCGTATATAATAATACCATAAGAGAAAAAAGTTTGTCGGAAAAATATTTCGATTGTATGTTGACATCTACAACAAAATCACAAGCCGTCAGGCGAGTGGTTTTGTCAAAAATGGCACAAAATTGCCATAAAAGCAACAAACTTGAATAAAACAAAAATATTTTGATCAGAAATTTTTTTATCCAATGATATTCTACAGGACTATTAATTAATAAGACTATTTTACGGGAAAACGAGCCAAATTTTAGCTAGAAACACAGTGTTTATTGTCAGACTTGTCAGACTGACAATAGTTTTTTTTAACCTAACAAAATTTTGTCGCTGAGAAACCGTCATTAAAAATGAATTACACAGCCCCATAAAACAATGTCACCCTCTAGGACCAAAACTACCCCTAGGGAGGGGTGAAAAATCGACTAACCAAAACTAACAACAACTAACCAAAACTAAGCCGGTTCTTTACGAAATGTCAATCCTTACATTTAGTTAGATTATGTTACTTCAAAATATGACGACATAGCGTCCGATTGTGTGGCTTGATTATTTTATAACATATACCGACGCTTTATGAAGTGATCAGGATCTTCCGAAAAGGATTATTTCATTTTTTTATCTTGGAACAGTCCACGAAGGCTGATGCCTAAGTACTAACGTACCGTGGGTGTCTTAAGTGTGGTGAGAGGAAGTTTGTTCACACGGGACTTAAATATTTGGAGATTGTGATGAGAAGGAAAATCTTCTGCGGGCAGCAGGTTCCATAGTCTTGACACTCTAGGGATGAAGCGGGAAGTTCGGGGCCTCTCTAACTGAACTGTAAAAGAATTCATAAAGGTTGCACTACGTGTTGCTCTGCTGGGAGCCGCCAGAGAAGGAATTATACTGGCCAACTCCTTTGAGCAGAAGCCGTGAAAATACCTATAGAAGAGCGAGAGATCCCCTACAGCTCGACGGTGGCCAAGAAGAGGAAGCCTTTCTGTAAGCGTGGAATCATTAATAAGATGAACGGCTCTTCTTTGAATGGAGTCCAGGATGCTAAGTGTTGTAGGGGACGCCATTCCCCAGACATAAGAACAATATTCTAAAGAGGGTCTAATTTGGGATACATACTGGAAAAAGAGAAATACTTTCTGGCTCGAAAGAGGGCTTTTTCGAAGCTGCCGAGGCTATGGATGTAATGTGCTTGTGCCATTTGAGGTTATTCTCAAAAGTAACGCCGACAAGATTAAACGACTCTTAGTTCTGCAAAACTTGACCGCTCATATGTAACGGATGAGCATTGGCAGACTTTTTCCGCGACAGCGAACATGACTGTGTTTTTGAGGCATTAAACTGAACAAGATTTTTTGCGCCCCAATCCAAGATAAGTTTAAGGTCTTGTGAAAGAGATATCGACATTGACCTGCGCCTGTTTTCCAAATCAGAATTACATGGTGGCTTAAGAAATTTAATACTAAAGTGGAGGGTACTATCGTCAGCAAAACTATGAATGGAATTGATTGTGGAAGAGAGAAGATCGTAAATGTGTAGAAGAAACAGCTTGGGTGCCAGCACTGAGCCCTGGGGCACCCCAGCATTAATTTGGTAGAAGCTGGAAGAATGACCATCTACAGTAACTGATATACGTCGATTAGAAAGGAAACTGGAGAGCCAAGAGCAAAGCTTAGGTGGAAGACCGTAAGAAGGAAGTTTGTTAAGAAACCCGTCATGCCAGACCTGATCGAAAGCTTTGGATATGTCAAGAGCAACGATCTGGGATTCACCAAGAATCTCAAGGGACTTGTTCCAGTTATGCGAGACAAAGGAAAGAAAATCAGCTATGGATCTTCTGTGACGGAATCCATACTGTCTATCATGTAAGATCTTATGTTTTTCCAGATACTTTAAGATTTGGTAATTGATGAATTTTTCCATTACTTTGCAAACAACAGAAAGAAGAGATATAGGTCTATAGTTAAAAGGGAGAGTTTTGGATCCTTTTTTGGGGACAGGTTGCACACGTGCAGCTTCCCAACTCTCCGGGAAAATGCCCGTGTCGTAAGAAATTCGAAAGAGGCGGGTTAGGATGGGTGCAAGCTCGGGAGCACATTTTTTAAGACGATTGCTGATATGCCATCCAGCCCAGACGATTTTTTAGTATTAAGAGAAGAAAGAATACGCTTGATTTGTTTGACTTTAAAAGACTTCAACATAATTATAGAGAGCAATAGTTATAGAAATCTGCAAAAATACAGACAAACATTATCTGCTATTATTTCATGTAATCGTAATGTCATGTAAAAATTATAGCTCTGACAAGAGAGAAGTTTCTAGCCGATGCCTCACCGGTATTACAAATATTTGTCAAAAACGTGTGATCATCTATTTGATATGCGTCTGTCAAAATTGATCAATTGATTTAAAAAAAACGCTTGATTATGACTTACCTTTTTATATTTTTTCAATAAATAAAAATATTGTTTTTTGCTCGACCCTAACCTGCATGCGGTTTTAGAAAATTCCAGCACTAGATTTCTCGTTTTTTTCAAAGAATTAACTTAAAGAAATTTACAAAATATTAAAATTTTTATGTGTTTTTTATAAAAATGCATAAAACCGATGCATACAAACAATTAAAACAAAAATTGTACTCTATTATCTGCGTACATAATATTTAAACCGTCAGTAATTCAAAGATAAGACTTTTATCTACAGGAAATAATTAAATCTTTTAAAACATATTGATAAGGATATTAAATTCATACTCTACTACTATACTACAAGTTTATATAATATGTGTTATAGGGTTTCCATATAGCCTTTTTTAAATCCAGGACACATGAGTCAAAACATCCGGACAAATCCGGACAGCTTAAAAATATATGTTAGGTATAAATTTATTTATAACAATAAAAGCTAAATTAAAATACAAATACTTTAAAAAATTATTTAAATAACCAGGCCCAAAAAAAGGTGTATGTGCTGGGTGTCACACTAAGATTTTCTGGTATCAAAATTCGGAAAATATCAGGTATTACCGATTTATTTTAATTTCAAATGTCAATTTTTTAAAAACTATAAAAGATACACGAATATTTTTATAGAACATAAACTATGTATTTTACAGACCTTTAATTTAAGTTATTTGGCCTTTTTGTCTAAATGCAATATTTGTCGAAATTATAATCAAAACCGAATTTTCAGTAAATTTTAAGTAATTTGGGATTCGAATAAATAAAATAAGTGATTTATTATAAACAATACCAAAAATCACATTCATAATTTTTTTTTACTATTGTGGACTGAAATTTTTTGTCAAAGTTACATTTTCGTTTATATCTCCTTTATTATTTAACCTATTAAAAATATTTATATTACTTTTTATATAGACAATTTAGACAGCCCTATTTTTTGTTATAAGAATTTTTTTGTATCTCTTACGGCCGAGTGATGATCGCGTTGTTAAAATTAGCAATGGACTTAGCAATTGTTAAAAGTTAATAACGGTTTAGAATGTTTAACAAAACGTCATTGTCAGTGTTATTCAATGATTTTAGTAGGCAACCTGTCAAAATTTGACATTTTGTTAAACATTCTAAACCGTTGTTAACTTTTAACAATTGCTAAGTCCATTGCTAATTTTAACAACGCGATCATCACTCGGCCGTTATAGTTTATATAGTCGTAGTACAAACATTCCGTGGTAGCAGCTTTTTGCCGGTAAATATATCGTGTCAGTTTTTTAAGTTTTTCTCGATTTTTTGTTCTTTGACCCTCAATTTTGACTTCAGATTTGTGTTCAGCGGAAAAAATACGCCAGAGAAAATCTAAGTCCGACACCCAGCACACAAAACTTTTTTGTGGGCCTCTGTAATTAACAAGCAAAAAAACACAAATGGATCAACAAGGTTGGGCTATTTTAATTGTATTTGGAAATTTCGGTGTTTTCCCGGACCTATATTAAAAATGCGGCCGGACGTCTCCGGACACCTTGAAAACCCGGACATGTCCGGGCAAATCCGGACGTATGGAAACCCTACTTTTATACGCACTCGAAAAAAAAGTATCAGACAGATTGCCAACTAAAACCGTTTATTTTTTAAAGAATGATACTTGAACAAAAAAGTACTGCATTGGTTCAAAAAGGCAGTAACAACCATGTTTACATACTCAATTGACCAATGAGAAGATTTTTTCTTTGTTTTTGCTTATGTCATTCTCAAACAAAATGGATAGATATTAGATGTATGACAAAAATTTTGTAATTTTTAAACAATACTTGCTTAAGGGCGACTTCCGCATTATGGCTTTGCTAGAGGCAATGGCCAGTTCCAGTAAAACCATATCAGAATACGCGTATTTAGTTGTGACGTTATGACGCCATCTGTCTTGAGATAGGTAATGGTCTTGCATCCAAACAGTCGGCGTTTCCTATAAGAAATTGTGCTTAAAGTTACATTATAACGTTTTTGTAATTTAAGGGATTGTGTTTTTTGTGTCGTAAAATGTTTGACTATGTTAGGTAATTTGTGATTCTAATTTTTATGCCTAATATTGATGTTCCTTCAAAGAAAACATAAGTATGTAAACAGAAGCAACATTTCCATAAATTACAGTTGGTTAAATGTATGCTTAAAGGTTCCTCGTAATACATGTTAATCCCACAAAGCTTATTTGGGCTCAGGTAAACAAGCTAAAAACAATGTAACCTACCAACTGGCAGAAATTAAAAATTTATTTGCAAAAGCAATATCTAACGTCACCCCAGAAAAGTGCAAAAAATAAATTGAACACGTTATTAAAGAGAGAGATAGAATGTGGACACTAGATATATCAATGGATCAAGTTTAGAAACATTAGTTTTATCATTAGATACAGCTAATGGTATGTCAGATATTACTTCGGATATGTCAGATATGGAAATTTTCTTTTGTGACTTTTTGTTTGTTACGAATAAAGAGTTTGTATTTGCTATTTAATATTTCTTTATAGTGACAATTTAGTGATTAATTTATATATTTAATTTCTGTATAGTGATAAATAAAGAGTTTTAATTTACTGTTTTATATTTTTTTATACTAATAATTTATAACCATTAATGAATTTTTTAAATTTTTGTATAGTGATTTTCCTTTTTTTGTAATTTGTTTTTTATAATTAATAAAGAGTTTGGATTTGTTCACACGACACTGTTTAGTAACTATCGCTCTTTAAAGCACAGAAATGCCATAAAATCGGTCGTACTTTCTTAATTTTAATCTCAGCTTAAGTACTTTACAATACTACCTGCGAGAATATTCTTTTTCCGCCCTTTTTGCAAAAATTACACTATGCGGTATAGGTTTGTTCTCGCAGAAGTCAGGAACAATCAGAAACTGTCAGGATTCTGCGCAATCAACTGTCCGCGTTCACACTAAAGTTTCTGGATTGTTTTAACACTTGGGTGGTGTTCTCACACGTTTTGCTGATGGTCTTCAAACTGTTAGGAGAGTTTGCGGATCCATTACAAGTAAATTGTAGTAGTACTCAGTAGGAATATTTTTGACAGATAAAAAGACAGACGAATTAACTTAATTTATTTATGTATGTTTGTTGATTGTTTTTTCGGTTTTATTTCCTATCTATATTTATTGGTATTAAAAAGACAAGACATAAAAAACGAGTGATTTTGATTTTTCGGATAATTCGGACTTTTTCGATACAGAAACGGACTCGGACTCTGACCTTGAAAATCTTGTAGAGGAAGGGATCTGACCGAAAAATCTTTTTTTTTTTTGAAGTGATTGTTCCTCAATTTAACCAAAAAAGAATTTATATGGTTATCCATTTCGAACCAAAACAAAATTACAGGTTATCTTCTTCCTTCTTCTTCAATCAAGTCAAAAACGAACCTCAAGTTAACCGCTGATAACTTTTTTATTTGTTAACTGTTCACACAACTGGTTTAAAACCGATCAGAAATGGACATGCGCATTCACGTTGGTTTGAAAACTGTCACAAACTTGTTATGGAACTGTGTGGGAACAAACCTATTTGGAGACTCGATCGTACAGGTAAAAATGGTTTGTATAATTTCGGATGTTTTATTATTTATTACTTCGCCTTTCAAACCAAAAGACTATGTCGCAAGTTTGACGGCCTCCTGAGCCTTCAAGAAGCCACAAGCATTTTTAATTTTGTTTTAACTTCTTTTTAGCAAAACGACATATAGATAGTGGGTAAAACTCAGTATGTACAAGTATACATTTTCTAGCGCGTTAAAGGGGTAGATCGCCTTTTTAAAAGGTACTGAAAACCTATGACTTTTTGTATCTTTAACATAAAAGTACTAAAAATTAAACCGCTCACTATCTTTGTACAACAAGAATACTTTAAATAGCAAAACTTTTTGATTGTTATATAATATTTTGATCCTGATATTTAAAAGATCGCTACAAAACCAGTAGATCCCGTAAAACTTAGCCCGTGGTACTTCCTGATAAAGCGAATTGAGTCAAAAAATAGCGTATTGTGAAACTTTTATCTATTTTTTTGTTTATTACATAAAATCTGCATTATCTGATTTTTTTACATAAGAGTGCTTAAACTTTAAAAATAAATTGTTCAATGGATACGACTTGCGGCACGTGATTCGCTAGTAAAATCGTAAGTGAAATAGAACTAACGAGTCTTTAGTAAAACGTAAACTCATTACATTAAGTCACTACTTAGCAATGCTCACTTTGTAACCATTATTAAATTAGTACATAACTATAATTGCATTCTTAATGGTTAATTCCCAAAAACATATAATGATTTGCATCTAAAATATTTCGAAATATGCCGAAAACTGATTTTGTTAGCTCTCTATTTTAGCTAACAGGCATGACAGATAACGGCAAAAACTTTTTAGCTAACCGAATTTAGATAACTACTACATAGTTTGGAGGTTCAGATAACTTTGTTTTTTACACAAAATACAGTTTGCATTGTCAACTAAATTTTGTTACAGACTAACCAAACTGTTGTTCTAAACTTGGTCTAAAACTTTAAATAGTATTTTGTAAAAAAAAACCTTTATTTTTGCCTAGTTAAGCATTTGTGTATTACTAAAAAAAGCATAAAAGTAGTTTTTAGCGGTTTAAAATACATAAATATTAGTGTAATTAAAAGGAACATAAGACGTCTGAATTTTAAATTATTTTGTTATTCAAAGCATACATAGTGAATTTTGTATTTTTAATTATTTAAAATAATTATTAATTAATATTATTATTAAAAAAATACTGAAGATATTCTATCTTTTAATTAAGAATGTTAAGAAAATGTGCGTAAATTAACGCAAAGCAATTTCGGGAACGGTAGTGTCGGTTTATTCTAAGAACATAATCCTAATTGAATCAAATAGGTTCCTAATTCGTCAAATTTGTTTTGAAATTTTAGAATTTTATATTCTTAACACATCAGTAACTAAAAACATATTATATTCTTAATATATTAGTAATTTCAAAAAAGGTTCTTAAAATACATAAGGTTTAAAGTTAATAAATGATTATTCATAAATCTATGTCATTATTAAAACTAACACTGACATGTCGCTTACTTAGGGTTTCCACATCGTCTCTTTCAAATCCATATAAGTCCAAAAATCCGGACAAATCCGGACAGTTCAAAAAATATATGTTATAAAATTTATTTATAACAATAAAAGCTAAATTAAAATTAAAAAAATAATAAAAATGTATTTAAATAATTATTCTAATATATGCAAAAATGCATTATAAACCTAAATTAAAGACATATTAGCCGTATACCGGGTGACAACGAAATTACTACCCAGCCGTTTATTTTCTTGAATGAAAACATATGGCTTTCAAATTTTGAGATGATATATTATATCATATGATGCTGATTTTTAGATATTATAACATGTGTCTATCACTTCCGGTTTAACCGGGAACGACATCAATTTTAATTTTTTCAATGGAACACCCTGTATATTTTTCGGAATTTGAATTCTACGGATCATTTCTTATATAAAATCTATATTATATCCTATACCTATCTCTGCTTGTTTTTGAGAAAATGGCGATTAAAGAGGTCTAACCTACCGCACATTATGCAGTTAATATTAATGAATGTTTTAAAAATTTATTATGTTTAATTTAATTCTTCCTGAAGACTCTATCTGTGGAGGTCATAATAAAACTACTTCCGGCTTTACCGGAAGTACTGCAAAAATTAACTTTTCTAATAATGTTACTTCAAAAATGTTAATGCAACACCCTGTATATTTTTTAAAATTTGGATTCTACAAGTCATTTCTGATATAAAATCTCTATTATAACCTATATCTATCTTTGTTAGTTTTTAAGAAAAGGGCTATTGAAATGTTTAAACGACCGCACATTATGCAGTTATAGGGGCAAACAATTTTCTCAAATCTAACAAAGATAGGTATATGATATAATATAAAATTTTAAATATTAGAGAATAACATATAGAATCCATGAAGGGTCGGTTTTAGGAAGAATTAAATTAAACATATAAAATTTTTATAACATATTTTTGTTTTCCCATAAAACTGCATAATGTGCGGTCGTTTGGACATCTTCATTCGCCCTTTTCTCAAAAACAATAGGTATAGGATATAATATAGATTTTAAACCAAAATGATCCGTAGAATCCAAATTTCGAAAAATATACAGGGTGTTCCATTAAAAAAATCAAAGTTGATGTCGTTTCCGTTTAAACCGGAAGTGATGAACACATGTTATACTATTCAAAATTGGCATCCTATGATATAATATGTTATCCTAAAATTTGAAACTTATACGTTTTCATTCAAGAAAATAAAGGGCTGGGTAGTGATTTCGTTGTCACCCGGTATAGTAACATAAAACATAAAATTCCCAGGTTTGGCAACATAAAGCATAAAGTTCTCAGGTAAAAACCAAAATAGCATGTATGGTAAAAAAATAAGTAATTTATATATATAAATATAAAGTATAAAAAAATATATTTTTTTTTATACTTTTTTTTTTATCTTGGGACAGTCCACGAAGGCTGATGCCTAAGTACTAACGTACCGTGGGTGTCTGATTTCCAGGCGGACCTATTTTCTGGTAATAATATAAAGTCATAAAACAGGTCATATAGAAACTAAATATTGTCATTATTATGCCTTTTAAAGATGCTTATGTTAGCCTTCTTAAATATTTTGCTCCACATTTGCGTTGTGGGCATTAATTAACACCTTGAAAACACGGGCAAATCCGGACGTATGGAAACCCTCAGCTCACTAATAATGTATTCTCTTTTTACATAAAGGACATTATGTTTAAGTCTATCATTTAGTGTCCATTAAAATGTAAATTTTCTTGAACGAAAGATTGCAGATCATTATACTGATGTAGATAAACGATGTGAATCCAATATTCTAACTAAAAGAAGTTATAAACGCTAGACTCTAAGAGAATATTGACTTTTTGTTTTTTGCCATTTCATTTATTTATTGTTACCATTTTCTATTTTTCAATTTAAACTACAAATTTCTCACAAACATAAAATTAATTACGTTGTTACTAAAAATTCATATGAAATCCCTTTTACTGACACATACCAAGAAAAATAAAAACATTTTAAAAACGGATTAATAAAATAAAAGAGTCTCATCACGTTAATGTTAATTTTATATCCTATGTATCTGTTTAAATATAAAGCATTTTCTTAAATGTTTTCTAAGGAAAAAAGTAAACAAGATGGTAGTTTTTTTATATTTTTTTGAATACGAGGAAAGCCACAAATATAGCCTCGTTTAGACGTCGTTGAATGACACTGTATATAAATACGCAACCTTTAAAAAGGTACTGAACTGAAAATTTGAAGGCTGAAAATTCACTTTATTTTATACTGTACTGTAAAACACCTTTTTAGATACTTGATTTTAGTCCGGAAAATGAACTTTAACAGTACTGAGTCTGGTAAAAAAGGCCTTTTTATACCGTTCCGCCAATTTTTTTGGTACTACCTACCCTTTAGCCTTATTAAATTTTTGAAAATGTTTCTTCATTTTGTCAATTATACCAAAAATGATTGTAAAATAACACTAATCTTTCAACTGACTATACTTTTCACCTTGACATAAATAAAAACAGGACAGTTGCGTTTCCTGGATATATCAAAGCAATCTTTTCGTCAAATTTAAATTTTATGTCACTGTTTGACATTGTTTCCACCAGTAAACCAAAATCTTAAAATCCGTTTCCAAGGCAAACAGTTATTTTGTAGATATACAAAGCAGGTTAAAAATACGTTATTATTTCCGAACATAAATTTCGACGGTTAAGTATGAAAAAAAAATATTGTACATTATTCGTCCAAAAAACCTTCACCGTATTCGTTTCGAAATTCCAGACTCGACTCCTTCGTCGCCTCGTCCTTAAACATCTCACTAATACTGTAAAAGTTCATTTTCCGGACTTATAACGTAAATATCTATTTATTTATATTTTGTAAGTAATGAAGGCTTTATATCCTTTGACTTTACTAAATAGGGTAATATTTTTTCATAAATATTCGTAAACATAGACTACCATTTATCAACCAACCACTCCCAGGTACTACATTATAAAATATTCACTTATTAAAAATTCAAGTCATCCCAACGCATCGCACCTCACCGCAGTACTTTATCGCTCGCACGATCAAAAATTGACTGGTCGGGCAGTACATTTATGAGCGCAGACAACAATGGAACTAGATGAACACAATAAAAAATAAAACCTATAACATCCTGTACCACCTGGTTGTTGTAAAGTTTTACCCGCGTGCCGGCGCTTTTTATTTAATAGAGAGTTTTTGGACTAACTAATTTTATTATTTTTTTGAATGCTGATTCTTTTAACATTAACTTAAAGAGTAACTGCATTTTAAACTTCGTAAGGTAAGCAGGCATTTTGGAAGCTACAATCCATTTTCGGAATACGACTGCTGAGGACGCGGAAA
>JAHBCN010003987.1:0-68585 GCA_019359885.1 Listronotus oregonensis
TCCAAATCTTAAAAATGGAAAATCCAAAGTTTTTTAAAATCATTATATCAAAATTCTTACTTCTTGTTCAACTGACAGCGCTCATTGGTCGTTAAGTTTTTAAACCATACTTTTTTTTTGTAAGTTTTTTAACTATAAATCTTGCTTTTTATTATATTTCTTTCACTCGTAAAAGTCTTGTTAGTAACACGGTGGCAACAATCCACGTGCTAAAAACTAAGTTAAAGTCAATGTAGTTTAAAGAGGAATGTAATGAAGTTTTGTTCTTCATTGCTATTAAACCTGTTTCATGTTTTCAACTCACATATGGTAAGAACTTTGTAAAAGAGAGAATTATTTTTGTTGGTTTCACTAACAAGAATCATTTTCTTTTATTTTTAGATTGTCCTGATGATGGGAAAAGTTTTTCCGAAAGCTCGACTTTTTCAATAAAGAGTTAATTACTTAAAGTGGCCTTTCAATTGACTGCATTTCCACTACTCTGGTTTCAGATTTTTCTTTAACTAGTCAGTCACGACTACCCTTCCCTTTTTATATATATATATATATATATATATATATATATATATATATATATATATATATATATATATATATATATATATATATATATATATATATATATATATATATATATATATATATATATATATATATATATATATATATATATATATATATATATATATATATATATATATATTATATATATATATATATATATATATATATATATATATATATATATATATATCTATATATATATATATATATATATATATATATATATATATATATATATATATATATATATATATATATATATTTATATATATATATATATATATATATATATATATATATATATATATAAAAAACAAAACTAATTTATTAATAACAAAACACAAACATGTAGAAATCATAGTAAATGTTCAATATGTCTACCTTCAGACATTACGCATGCATCTAGACGTCGGCGCATTGAGCCACGTATTCGCTCAAATATTCCGGGAGTCTCCGATTACTCCTGCACGCATCGCTGATGCGGATTCTTAAGTCCTCTACATCGCGAACAGGAGTACGATAAACCAAATGCTGTAAATGGCCCCAAATAGAGAAATCGAGGGATTAAGATCCGGGGATCGAGCGGCCAGTTCTGTGGTCCTCCTCGACCTATCCACTAATTTGCATATGTTTCAGTTAAATGCTGACGTGCTACTTGACTAAAAGGTTTGACTAAAAAACATATCCCTTCTGACGCCCAAAGGAACTTCCTCCAGCAGTACTGGATGCATTTCTCTTAAAAATTGAACGTATGTCTCACCATTTAATCGAGGAGGTAGAAAATGAGGCCCAATTAAATAATCCCCAATAACTCCGAGCCACACGTTAAGAGAAAACTGTTCTTGATGGTTAGTTTCGACAATAGCGTGAGGGTTTTCATCAGCCCATATGTGGTAATTAGGAAAATTTATAATCTTGTCCCGAGAAAAGCTACATTCGTCTGTAAATTCTATCGTCTTCAGAAAGATACAATTTCTTCTAATCATTTCCAGCATCCAATTGCAAAATTCAAGACGGTTCGGAAAGTCTCGCGGTAACAGTGCCTGTACTCGTTGCAGATGGTTAGGGTATAAGAGTTGTTCCTTTAAAATTCGAAATACCGTCATATGATCAACATTTAGCTGGAAAGCAATCTTTCTAGTACTGGTAGTAGGTTGTTCTTCAATCAAATTAAGTACTGCTTCCTCAAGCTGTGGTGTTCATATTTCTCGATGGCGACCACAATCCTGCGTTCTTTTGTCGAATGAACCATATTCTCGTAATCTTTGATGAAGTCGAGCAAATATTCTATGTGAAGGATGCTGCCGTTGGGATACATTTCAGCATATCTTCTAGAAGCTTCTAACCCATTCCTTGCGACAGACCGTAAACGTAATGCATATCAGCCATTTCTCATTAGTGTATGCCATTTTAATAACAAGTGAATTATTAAAGTAACAAACTAAGAACAGAACTACAATACACAATTAGTATTGATTCAATTTCGAAAATTCACAAACTGACAGCGTCATACCAATTTAATTGTCACTATCCAATAGCGACCTACTAGATAGATTAGTTTCGTATTTTCGAATTTATGACGTATCTCTGTAGTTGTTCGAAAATAATTTTTTGCCGCAAACTGGTTATTTTGGGCAAAAACCCAAGAAACATTTTTGTTTAGAATGAAACAGGCTATCGGAAATACATTTTTAAATGGTAAACAAATAATATGACAAAAGTTACATTGAAATAAATTTTAGGGGTTGCGTTTTCCACCCCTTACAACCATGGGGTAAACCAAATAAATGACTGGTTAAGTGTCTTTTGGTAGTACAAAATCAGGTTAATTTCAATATTGTAACTTTTTAGTGCTTGTGAAAAAAATTGTTATACAAATTTTATGTACCCTTAAGGGGCTGTATCTTAACAAGGAATGCTCCAATGAAATTTCTTTATATGAAAGATCCTATCTTTTTTTCAATGAGGAATCACCTCCTTAAATGTTTTACCCTTATTTAGTTACACCCTGTATATATATATATATATATATATATATATATATATATATATATATATATATATATATATATATATATATATATATATATATATATATATATATATATATATATATATATATATATATATATATATATATATATATATATATATATATATATATATATATATATATATATATATATATATATATATATATATATATATACATATATATATATATATATATATATATATATATATATATATATATATATATATATACAGTAAAGCACATACTACGAACATAGAGGCTTCTGGACGATTTTGGATGTACCAATTTCTAAAATACCAATAATAGTTTGTGGCTTGCATTTCAATTTCCCTCTCTCTTCCGTGGCCATGTTTTTGGTTGGGACTGGTGGAGAGTGCGGTGATAAATTCGGAAGAATTATCTGCCCAGTTTAGTAGTGTACTAGGTTTTTATTTTCAGTGTTTATAGGCAAAATATGCATTCATAAAATAAAAACGCTTTCTGGCATTTGCTAGAATGTTAAGGGTAATAATCCTAAAAGAATTCTCAATTTGTAATTGCAATTCTTGTAGATTATTAGCCCTATTCTCCTGGAAACCATAAATTTGTGATTTTACGTGACCCCAGAGAAAAAAATCGTTGGGTGAGACCATAAAGTGGAAATGTCGATTTATCAGTAAAAACAATGTTTCCTATGAAATTTTCATTGTTATTTTCCATTTCCATTACAGTTTCACAAAATTGCATTCGTCTAAAATGATCACCAGGGAAAATTTCATGGGTTTTTCTTACTTTGTAGGATCGGTATCCATTTTTTTTTCAGCACTCTTCCCACTGATCTTCTGCTCAAATCAACCTGTTCTGCAAATTGTAGGATTTTCTATAAATTTCATTTCCCTTTCATTGTTTTCTTCTGGGGCACTATCATGTTTATGTTTTCTTGGAGTTAAACAACCAAATGTCAGAAACTTTTTAATGACTCGGTGAATAGTGGAAATCGTGGAAGCGGTCTGGTTGGAAATAAATGAATAAATAATTCCCTAATTCCCCTAACAGGATTTCCACGGTGATACCATTCAATTATTTTAAGTTTCGCTTCCAGTTCGTAAACATCCATTATTAATACTTACTATCTTATTAAAAAAATTTTTTGGTCGCAAATAATCCACACAGTACAACTATAGCTGTCGAGCGTTCGATAGAAAAGAATAATTATTTCATAAATAAACGTATTGAATTGATCGTTGGCCGCCGACGCGCGTCGAATGAATTATTTGCTGGAAGATTATTGATCGATAAGTAAGGCGTGCGGCGTTTTAGGTACATCCAAAATCGTCCAGGATGCCCTATGTTCGCAGTGCTCTGCGCTTTACTGTATATATACATATATATATATATATATATATATATATATAATATATATATATATATATATATATATATATATATATATATATATATATATATATATTTATATATATATATATATATATATATATATATATATATATATACAGGGTGATTAAAGTGTTTTGTCTGTTATAGTTTATTTCCATATTTCTCGAAACTCGTTGAAGATATTAAGATGAATTTTGTACATGCAAAATTTATAAAATATAGGTCATATTACAAAAGAAATAGGGGTGGATATAAGAGATCTAAAGAAAACTAGAAAGGGGGATCTTATTCTTACGGTTCAAAATGGTAGTGACAAGATTGAGGCTTAAGAGGGAACTAAGGAGAAAGTCCCGGAGATAGTGGCGTCCCACCTTGTCAGTAATAAAGTACTACACATCAGGAATATGGACGAAGTTACAACAGTTGGAGAGATCGGGAAGCAATAGTCGAGCAATTGGGTTTAAACCCCTGAGGCAATTGAAGTAAGGTCACTTCGCCCACCTACGGCAGTAAACAGAACCCCAACTCTAATAATGAATGAGACAGATGCCAATAAGCTAATCCAGTTGAAGGAAATCAGAATCGGATGGACAAACTGTAGGATTGGGGAAAAGGGGAAAAAAGAACCGCGATGCCTTAGATGCTGGGAATATGGGCACATTAAAGCTAAATGCAAAGGTCCTGATAGGAGCGACTATGTATGAAATGCGGTAAGGAAGGACATAAAACCAGTTAACTGTCAGAACAAACCATTCTGTATAAAATGCAAAATGGAAGGACACCAATTCGGCACTCAAATGCCAAGCAAATACTAACAAGGAGAAGGAAAAGGCAACCGCAGCAGTTGAGTACGACAATCATGACTAAAATCCTCCAAATAAATAGCAACAGAAGTCGTCCAGCACATGACCTAGCATTGACTACTGCAAAGAATATTGGAGCGGAATACTTATTGTAAGTGAGCCTAACCTGTAATGCAATCAAAAATCGTAAAGACTGGATATACGATGAGGATATGGACACCGCGATTAAAATCATTGACAATAGTGTCACAACAAAAAGGAAGGCACGGGCCTGGATTCTCATACGTGGAAACTGCGGACTTTATATATACAGCTGTTACTCCCTCTGGCAACGATGAAATAGAAGACCTCGAGAGAACTCTTTCCGAAATTGAAACTTAGTAAGAACCAGAAAAGAAAGCCATTATAGCTGGCGACTTCAATGAAAGTCTCCGGCGTGGGGATGAATACAACCGACAGGAGAGGGCCCCGTTATGACGGAATGGATAGCGGCAAACGACCTGATAATTGCAAACCAAGGAGAAAAACCCACTTTTAGACGACAGGATTATACGTCCATTCTAGACTTAACTATTGTGACACAGAACCTGAGAACCAGTATGATTAAATGGGAAGTGATGGATGATGAATCATTAAGCGACCACAACTACATAATATTCGATCTCGTAAGGCCTAAGCAAGCACTTCAAACAGACCAAAAGTCCAAAGGATGGCAGGCGAAAGCTCGACCGAGAAAGATTGGCACTAATTATTGAGAATTAGAGGTAGACCAGAGACCGCCTTCTGCTAGTAATTTCTCCGCCCAGCTGTCCAAAAAAATGTAACGCAACGATGCCAAAGAAAACTCCCGCCCAAGACAGAAACCAATGTACTGGTGGAACAGTGAAATAGCCGAACTCCGCAAGGAGAGTCTAAGAAAACGTAGGCTTTACACGCGAAGTGTAGAAAAATCCCCCACCGATGAACCAAAATCTTTGGGAGGATTACAAGCTGAGTAAAACTATCCTAAAAAACCGGATCAAAAGCCAAAAAAGGGAAAGCTGGAAGCTTGTCTGGGTAAGTTGACGGTGACATATGGGGCGATGGTTATCAAATTGTAATGAAAGAGCATACTAGGATATCCTCCAAGACCGAACCCGCCTATGGAAACCATGAAGGAAGTAACAAAGCATTTGTTCCCCACCACCAAGAGGTGATATTTCAGTGTGATACCAATGCCAGGTTTTTGGATTTTACTGTTGAGGAACTACATCTTGCAAGTAGTAAAATAAAAAGTAATAAATCTCCAGGGCCTGGGTGTGTGCCACCTGAAATAATTAAAATACTTCAAGGGACAAATCGGAGTATGTATTGGCAGTGTACAACAAGCTTGCTAGTGAGGCTACATTTCCCCCGAATGGAAGAAGCAAGACTCTACTACTGCGAAAGGCAAATAAACCTCTCGATAAACCTCGTCCTTCAGGCCAATATGTCTCCTTGATGTGGAGGGCAAACTCTATGAGCAGTTGCTCCTGTTACGACTGAGAGGGAACTGGTACGTACCGGTAATTTATCGCACAACCAATACGGATTTAGGGAGGAAGACAAACTGTGGATGCCATAAACCAAGTTTTAAATATTGCTAGAATGCCGCAGCCTACTCACATGCCCATCGGGAGATTGTGTGCTATGATCACACTGGATGTCAAAAACGCTTTCAACAGCGCATCGTGGCAACTTATCCTCGAAGAGCTAAGAAAAGAAAAAATCGACGAAAGTCTTATCAGTTTTATATCGTCGTATCTCTCTGAGAGAAATAATATTGGAAGCGGAAGAGACTAGCAAAAGTGTAAGAGACAACAGTGGAGTCCCACAGGGTCAGTTCTTGGACCAACTCTGTGGAACATATTGTACGACGGCCTGCTTCAAATGGACATGCCCAAGGGGACAACGCTTATCGGATTTGCGGACGACGTAGCCATGGTTGTAACAGCAAAAACTGAGGACGTTCTAATAAACACCGTAAATACAGGGCTGCAGCGCATAACAAACTGGATTGATGGCAGACAACTAAAGCTGGCGCCAGAAAAAACAGAGGCTGTGCTTTTGACCACCAAACGAAAGATAGGGCCAATTGCTTTTAACATACAAGGTACAACGGTTAATCTTAGCCAATCAATAAAATACCTTGAGTGTGGCTAGACGCAAAACTAACTTTTGCCAAACACATCAAAATGGCAATTGAAAAGGCTGAGAAACTGCAACAGCACTAGCATGGCTTATGCCAAAGATTGGAGGCCCCAGATCATCAAGAAGAAAATCTTGTCAAGTGTTGTACACTCCCAGATCCTGTAGGCTCGCCAGCTTGGCCACAGTAGTGGAAAACAAAAACTCCTGCAGAAACTAACCCAGTTACAAAGAACTATATCAATTAGAATATGCAGTGGCTATAAAACAATATCAACTGAAGGAGTGGGTGTCATTGCGGGACTCGCACCCATCGAATTTCAAATAAAAGAGCGAAGAAAAATACCTCGGAGTCACTAAAGAAATAGCCAGATCGAACCTCATCAATAGGTGGCAACAAAAATGGGAAAACGGAACTTATGGGCGATGGACATATAAACTAATACCCAACATTCAGAGGTGGGTTAATAGACCCTTTGGTGAAGTGGACTATTTTCTGACGCAGGCACTGTCGGGCCACGGCTGCTTCCAAAAGTATCTATACAATAAAAAATAACAATCACAAGCAACTGCAGATACTGCTGTCAGGAAGATGATGCGGAGCATACACTGTTCAACTGTCTTAGATGGGAAGAAGCAAGAATAGGCTACCTGCGTGAGACGGGAAACACCTTCACAGCCGATAATATGATGGAGAGTCTAACAAAGGGCGAGCAAACGTGGAATCATGCATATCGAGCTATAAGGGCTATAATCGAAACCAAAGAGGCAGAGAGCAGAGGATAAAATACTGGAAAAAACAAAACAAAAATGATCATTGTAACGTACATAGTCCATAAACCTAGAAAGAAATAGTACTCAAAATAAAAGGCCGCATATTATGCTGAAGTTATGCGCAAGCGGTTTCCAACATAATATGCTTTGGTGCATGGGGAAGGGTTTAGTGGGTCGGCTGCGACCGAAGTCCCACACCACCCAAAGCGCTAGATCATCAAAGCTCTGGGTGTGCTCAGATATCATTCTAATCCCTACTAAAAAAAAAAAAAAAAAAAAAAAAAGGTCATATTTACATGTACAAAATTGTTTTCTAAGGCACTTAGATCAGTGGCGTTCGTGCTGGTAAGTACTTATTTTTAGGAAAAAACTGTACGCCACTGGTTTTTTCAAAAATTAGTATTGCTCTTTTAATGTCAATTTAATTATGCTTAAAAAGTACCTCTTGGACTTTTTCGTTCTGACTTACCGTTTTCGAAATAAAACTAAAAGTACACTTAGCTGTTTCATGTTTTATTTATAATTTTATTATTTTATTTGTACCTAGTAATTGTTTAGGAATAATTTATTCGATTTTAACTTTAGATTAGATGCTATAAATGGCTTCCCTCTATGAATGTGACCTATAATAATACATTTAAATTATTATATTTAAACTTATCTCAATATCTCCACGGGTTTTCGAGAAATGTGAAATAAATTTTAAAAGGCGAAAAACTTTGAATAAAAACAAAGCATTTCCGGACCCATGTTTATTTGAACTTTTTTTCATATTTTTACATGTAGAATCTACCCCTAAATTTTCCTCACAACGTTCTGTAACACCCTGTATATATATATATATATATATATATATATATATATATATATATATATATATATATATATATATATATATATATATATATATATATATATATATATATATATATATATATATATATATACAGTGTGTCCCAAATTGGTGGGAATGTATGGGGATCTTGGAAACCACGATAGATAGAAAATCGGTTAAATGGGGAAAGTTTTGGACAATTATGTTAGTAAGCTAATCCCGTTTACTACATAGTTTTATTTCTTCAGGTCTTTGAGAAATTTTGAAAAAACCTGAAACATGCATTTTCGAAAATCGGCCATATTTTGTTTATAAGTGAAAATTTTTCAAATCTGTAAAAACTTCGTTAAAGCAACTTTTTTTGTAGAATATGACCGAGTAGTCAATTTTTATTTTCTACGTTTCGGGTTTTTAGAATCATCATCAACTTTATTTTTCATATGGACGCCATATTGGATTTTTACGCAGCCAAATAGTGCTTTTTATTCTGATTTCAACAATGTATAACATGTTATAATTTAAGAGTTTATAACCTCATTTATTTTAAAAACAAATATTTTCTTAGTTGGCCTTGATTTCGGCGAACGTCATTTTTTTGTAAACAATAAGATATTAGTAATTGGCAAAATAGATAAACTGAACAGATATTTTACAGAAATGGGTTTTGCGAACATAGCTATAACGTTAATACCGTGTTACAACAAAACTACACATAAAAAGTTAGTTAAAACAAGTGAAAACAAAAACAATGAAAAGTGGCTAAACTAATATTCCCTCTAAAATGAAAATGTAAAATAACATCTTAAAATTCAAAATGTTGTCTATATTTCTCAACATATTAACGATATTTTTTTAAATAGTTCTAACTACCCTATGAATGGTTGACTTAGGTATGTGGAATTCTCTATCAACATCCTTGGCTGAAGATGTAAAATTTTCTTTAAAATGTTGGTTAACTGCAACATCTCGTTGTCGATTTTCTTCAAAGTACTTCTTAGGTGGTGGTTTTTTAAAACTTCGGAATTTAAGTAAATTTGTAACCAGTTTTTGAAAGTATGTTAGTTTAGGATGCTGCCTTTCAGGAAAATTGTCAAAATATGTTTGCGCAGCTATATTAACATTTCTATTGCTTTGGAAATAGTGTTGCAAAATATCAAATTTTTCTTTAAATAATTAACCATTTTACAAAGTTGAAAAAATTTTAATAACGTACCCGAGCTAACTTGATAATGACGCTAGATGAAATTCTCCGGAATCAAGGCCAACTGATAAAATATTTGTTTTTTGAAGCGGATGAGGTTATAAACTCCTAAACTATAACAAGTTATACAATGTTGAAATTAGAATAAAAAGCACTATTTGGCTGCGAAAAAATCAAATATGGCGCCCATATGAAAAAGTAAAGTTGATGATGATTTATCAACTTTACTTTTTCATATGGGCGCATTTTACATTTTGTTGTAACACAGTATAAACGTTATAGCTATGTTCGCGAACCCATTTCTGTAAAATATCTGTTTAGCCTATCTATTTTGCCAATTACTAATATTTTATTGTTTACAAAAAAAAATGACGTTCTCCGGAATCAAGGCCAACTGAGAAAATATATGTTTTTTGAAATAAATGAGGTTACAAACTCTTAAATTATAACATGTTATACATTGTTAAAATCAGAATAAAAATCACTATTTGGTTGCGTAAAAATCCAATATGGCGTCCATATGAAAAAATAAAGTTGATGATGATTCTAAAAACCCGAAACGTAGAAAATAAAAATTAACTACTCGGTCATATTCTACAAAAAAAGTTGCTTTGAAGAAGTTTTTACAGATTTGAAAAATTTTCACTCATAAAAAAAATTTGGCCGATTTTCGAAAATGCATGTTTCAGGTTTTTTCAAAATTTATTAAAAACCAAAATAGATAAAACCATGTAGTAAACGGGATTAGCTTACTAACATAATTGTCCAAAACTTTCCCCATTTAACCGATTTCCTATCTACCGTGGTTTCCAAGATCCCCATACATTCCCCACCAATTTGGGACACACTGTATATATATATATATATATATATATATATATATATATATATATATATATATATATATATATATATATATATATATATATATATATATATTATATATATATATATATATATATCTATATATATATATATATATATATATATATATATATATATATATATATATATATATATATATATATATATATATATATATATATATATATATATATATATATATATATATATATATATATATATATATATATATATATATATATATACAGGGTGTAAAAAGTATCATGCTCACGATTTAAATGGGCTATAGTAGAGCTCAAAACAAGTCAAAAAGTCTATATGACATATGTGTCTAAACTTGACAGATTTTTGTCTATACGATGTCAAAGTTAGAACTTTAGAAGAATTATTTTTAAAAATCTTAAAAAATTGAAACTTTCGTCTTAAACACTTATCAGTAAATTCATTTGGTAAAAAAAAATAAACTAAGTTTTAAATGTTACAATCTACAAATTAAAAAAAATATGAATAATTTTTCCCCCAGTTAAAAAGTTAAAAAACAATTGGCAACAGAGCATCCTGTTGTATGACGTAAAGTCAGCTGTAATATAATTGCTCACCGGCCGGCAGCGATAGTTTTGTTTGTTTTTAAATCGGGAAAATATGCCGATATGTTTTAAATTTACCACAAACGTAGTGCAAATGTACCAAAGATTTTTAAAAGCCGAATGTTGCAACGAAAAATCCTATTCTTTAAGCAAAATAAAAAAGTGCTGTTTTAAAACATAATAATTGTAAATCGGAAAATATGCCGATATGTTTTAAATTTACCACAAAGGTAGTGCAAATAGAAAGATTTTTAAAAACGGAAAGTGTGCAACGAGAAATCTTATTCTTTAAGCAAAATAACAAAAGTGCTGTTTTAAAACATAATAATTTGTGTTTTTAAAATTTATATTTAGCCTATTCTTTTGGTAAGTACAACTATTTTTTAATAACAAATTAAAACCAAACAATAATTAATTTGTTGTTTTTTACTTAAATTTAATTTCATATTAAATATCAAAATAAATTACAAGAAATAATTTTTATTATTTGTTTGTAAATGAACATCTTAAAAAAAGTAAATATGAAAACCATCGCAAAAAATCTTCGTCGGTCGACTCGCATTCGTTTAAACAGGCGCGGTGTTGCCAAGTTTTTTAAACTTTGAAAGGTCATAATTCGAAAACGATTAACTTTTGACCCATATGTTTTTGGCTTTTTCGACTTGTTTTGAGCTCCACTATCGTCCATTAAAATTATGAGCATCATACTTTTTACACCCTGTATATATATATATATATATATATATATATATATATATATATATATATATATATATATATATATATATATATATATATATATATATATATATATATATATATATATATATATATATATATATATATATATATATATATATATATATATATATATATATATATATATATATATATATATATATATATATATATAGTAGAAGGGTAGTCGTTGCTGACTAGTTAAGAAACGAACTAGGGAATATTGGGGATTGCAGCAAGTGAAAGAATACTCTTTAAGGTTATGCCGAGCTTTCGGAAATGTTTATTTCCATCTTCAGGGATACTAAAATATAACAATTTAAGATTGATATAAGGTTATTACAATTTACAGTGCACTTACATCTTTGTGAGGTTGTACAGTGGTTGTTATATTCATAGATTACACAAGACAGTTGAAGAATGGTCCATTAATATAAATAATTACAAAAAAGAGCGATACATTTAATAAAACTTACATGATTATTAAAACAAATTAAAATCTTAACTAAAATTAACGAGAATGATCTTTAACCGGTGCACATGCTAAAAGCTGTCACTCTTTTTTTATTTTAAAGGAATTTGACTTACGTCAAATTTGACAATCAGGTTAGGAAACAAAATTCTTAATGTGGGAGTGGATAAGGTTGCCGTTAGCGGACGTTTAAGATTAGTTCACTCTGAGCTTCAATTGTAATAAAAGTAATTTAATATTTATAACTTTTATGTTTGTTTTCTTTTCATTAATTTATAATTTAAAACTATAAATAGGCATAGAAAGCCAGGTGATAATATTATAAGCACTTTTTTAAATATGAGAGTCTAGAGACAACAAATAGCAGTAAATTTCGCTGAGATGTTCTATATCAGTTTTTTTATTAATAGTATTAGGTGTTTGAGCTATGAAAGCCATCTCTAAGAAAAGACGTTTTTTATAGTTTCTTTGTATTGCTAAAATCCTCGTTTCATTATAGTTCATATTATGTTGAAAATTATTGGCATGTGTAGCAAGGGCACATCTCTCCGGGTGCAGTCTACAATCACTCCTATGTGAGGTGATTCTTCCCGCGACAGGCCTAGAAGTTTGACCTATGTAGACCTGGTCGCAGTCCCCACAAGGAATGCTGTACACTACGTCCGACAGAGACTTTAAAGGAGTTTTATCTTTTAGTTTCGAATGAAGAGAACCCAATCTGAGGACTGTTTTGTTGGCAATTTTAATGTTATTATTGATTTTAAGAATTTTTGTCAATCTAGACGAGGTGTCACTTATGTACGGTAGTGATGAGAAAAATAATTTAGGTTCAACTCTGTTAACCGAGGCATTATTATCGTTGTTGTCAAGTATTAAATCTTGTGTATTGAAGAGTTCAACACTCAAGTTATTCGTGTTATGGTTTCTTGGGGCAGAATTATTAAAGAGTACATCTTGTGAGGTGAAAAATTCAGCATTACCGTCCACATTATTATTAAAGAGTAAATCTTGTGAGGTGAAGAGTTCAGCACTCACGTCCACATTATTTAAATTTTAATTGGTATTATTGGTAGGATTTGGCGTGCTATTTGTCCTGGCCGGTGTACTATAAATGAATTTATTTAATAGAGTTCTTGGATACGAGTTATCCAAAAATAATTGATGTATAATTTTGAGGTTTTTGTTATGAAAAGATTCATGTGAGATTTTCAAGACTCTTTTTTTCATTTGTTTGACCAAGTTCACTTTGGTAGAGGTTTTGTGGTATAAGTTATAGTTCAGGAATCTACCTGTTTTGCGGTACCAGTCTATGATAATTCTATTATCTGTGGTACGAATGAATCTGGTGTCTAAGAAAGGCACCGACGAATTTTGATCTTCTGGTTCTATACTGAACTGTATGTATGGGTCATAGGTGTTAAAGGTCTCTACGATCTCTACAAGTCCCTCTCTGGGAAGTGCAACAATTATATCGTCCACATACTTTTTTAAGAAAAAGACATTAAATGAAAAAACAGGTAAAACCGTGTCTAGTAAATCGTCCATAACGTAAGCAGCCAAAATGGGAGAAATCGAGGCCCCCATCGGTGTACCAAACGTTTGTTTGTAAAATTCGTTATTGAAAGAGAAATAAGTGTTATTAAATAAAAATTCAATTAGGTTAATAATAGTTATTTGATTAATTGTACAGTGGTTACTAATTCTGTCCCAATTTTTATATATAGCCCTGTGAACCGCGTTAAGGTAAACGTTACTGAAAAGTGACACCACATCCAGGCTGGCAACCACATGTTCCTCAGGTAGAATCATGCCGTTGAAAGTATGTGCAACATCAAAAGAGTCCCTGATATAGTATTCATTGTTAAAATCGTAAGCCTTGGTAAGTATCTCTGTGAGAAACGTGGCTAATAGCCCTGTGGGAGCTTGAATAGAGGCCACTATTGGTCTAATAGCAAGTGTTGGTTTATGTATTTTTGGAAGTGCATAAAACTTAGGTGCAATGCCTTTGTAATTAGTTAATTTAATTTTAGTGATTTGATCAATTTGGTTTGTTTCTTTCAGAGACTTCACCAAGTTGTTTTACTTTTGCTGTATAGGCACCGTGGGGTCACTACGGATTTTAGCATACGAGGTATCGTTAGATATCAGCTCGTTTGAAAGCTTAATGTATTGTTCTTTCTCCATAATGACCTTGTCAGAGTTAGTTAGTATGATGTTAGGGTTATCTTTTAAAAAAGTTTTTGTTTTATTCTATAGAGGGTGATAAAACGAAGATTTGGTTTTGTTATTGTTAAAATGATTGGTGACAATGTTTGTGACTTGTGCCATTAATATTCTCCTCTGCGAGACGTCCTCATGTTGTGAAATAATGTAATCAATATCAGCCAAGTAGTTTTTAATGGAAAGGTCTCTACCCAAAATGGGTTCAATGCTGAATTTTGGACCTAGTGATATGAATTTCAGTATATCATCAGGGATGACTGTATTCGTGAGATTTTTCACCAACGTTGGTTTTGTATTAAGTTTACTATTAGCTTCATGATTTTTTAATTTATTAAGTTTACTGATATTTTTTGTTTTGACTTTAAAGAACAATCTACTATATTGTATAGTTTGTTTACTTGAAAAATTGCTAAAAATTGCCTCGTTTGTAAGAGAAATAATTTTTGATTTGAAGTAAGAGTGATTCAAGTTTATTGATTAATTTGTGGTTAGTTGCTATCTCAATATTAATTAGTTTGTTTCCTAACCTTAAACTGCCTTGATTAAATGTTGTTTGTGAATCTTGTCTTTGGATTAGGTGTTCGATGGGTTGAACTGCTGCAGCCACATGTTGTGGTGTTATGCCTGTAGATCTGCATTGGAGGAGGAAGATTCTTCTGTTGTATTTTTTGGCCAGTTTCATCTTAGCTTTTGACCATTCTTTCAGGTTCTTGACTATTTTTGGATGCGCAACTTTGCAATAATTTAACCGACTTCGTATCTCTTACGGTTTCCGAGATCCCCATGCATGCATTCGAATCTGTGGCACCTGTATGCATATATATATATATATATATATATATATATATATATATATATATATATATATATATATATATATATATATATATATATATATATATATATATATATATATATATATATATATATATATATAGATTCTTCAATTTAATTTCTTGGGAGTTTTGGTTCACATTTATTTTGAAATTAACGTTTTTCTTTTGTGTATTACATAAAATGACTTTACAATTTTACAATAATAAATTATGTTTTTGGCCCTTACCGTAGAAGGAAATCTGTCTATTAATAATAAAAAACTTCAAACACTTATACACACATACGTTTACAAACATTTTAAAATCTTCAGGACATGCACAATTAAAATATTTATTTATACTGAAACGGCAGTAAGCAGTTCCTTCCGTATCCTGAGACAAGATAAGAGTCCAAAACATTTTTTTTTAATTTACAATTAATGTTAAAAACAGTTTTATAAAATATAAAGGATAGTATTTGTTGTTTTTATTTTGCTACGAAGATTAAATATGAAAATAGGTTTTTTTTAAGAAAAGTTATTATATTATTTGAGTGTGAGGAGAGTGAGAAAAATAATTTTGCATGATACGATAAAACTGAAATTAATTAATCAAAATTTTTGGTGTCCTGATAATTAAAAGTATGTAAAAATTTTAAAAACAGAACCAAATCAGAAAAAAAGAGAATTTCTAGAAATGCTTTTCATTAAAAAACATGAGAACTCTATAAATGATAAAACAGATATTAAAAACCTAAGCCAATATTACTACAACGTCATTAATTAATTTCAGTTTTATCGTATCATGCAAAATTATTTTTCTCACTCTCCTCACACTCAAATAATATAATAACTTTTCTCAAAAAAACCTATTTTCATATTTAATATTCGTAGCTAAATAAAAACAACAAATACTATCCTTTATATTTTATTAAACTGTTTTTAACATTAATTGTAAATTAAAAAAAAAAGTTTTGGACTCTTATCTTGTCTCAGGATACGGAAGGAACTGCTTACTGCCGTTTCAGTATAAATAAATATTTTAATTGTGCTGAAGATTTTAAAATGTTTGTAGACGTATGTGTGTATAAGTGTTTTGAAGTTTTTTATTATTAATGGACAGATCTCCTTCTAGGGTAAGCCAAAAACATAATTTATTATTGTAAAATTGTAAAGTCATTTTATGTAATACACAAAAGAAAACGTTATAATTATAAGTAACCACTGCCATATTAATTTTAGATGTATAAACACTGATGAAGGCTTTTGCCGAAACGTTTGTAATTAAACAATATGAAAAATTAAAAATAACCTTTTAATTTCAAAATAAATGTGAACCAAAACTCCCAAGAAATTAAATTGAAGAATATATGTTAATGGTTCAGAAAGCAATAATCAAATATATTTATATATATATATATATATATATATATATATATATATATATATATATATATATATATATATATATATATATATATATATATATATATATATTTATATATATAAATATATAATATATATATATATATATATATATATATATATATATATATATATATATATATATATATATATATATATATATATATATATATATATATATATATATATATATATATATATATATATATATATATATATATATATATATATATATATTTTATAGGTTAATTGTATAAAGGTGGCGAGAACAAAAATTATTTTTGTCTCAGTACCTTAAATCTAAGAGCTTTCATTTGGAACAAAGATTTATTTTATGTTCATTATTATTGTAACACAAATTTACAAAAACAAGGTACTCGAGAACGATTTTTGTTTAATTAATTTAATATTTTTTTTTAATTTTAATTTTTAAAATTATATTATATTATGCTATAAAAATATTAAAGACAAATTTAATGTAAAAAAAAACATAATCATATCATTTAGCAGGATACAAAAGTTAATTCACTTTTAACGATAATGCTACTTAAAAAAAGTAAAGTAAATCAATTATTTACATATTAAAATTTATTAATGAGGCACCGGATCAGTATCGATAAAATCAATTAATTTAGTTATACTAGCTTTTAAAGATTTAAGTTCTGTCCACAAGCTGTAAATTTCTGCTTTTTCCTGAACTATATGTTTGTCCATATGACTTCTTTGTTCATTAAAAAGACTTTCAATGTTTTCAAAACGTAAGTTGTCTTCTTCTGCATTGTTTTTTATAATACTTATGTCGTCCTGTAGGCTCTTCTGTAATTTCGTAAAATATTCATTTTGTTGTTTTTGATAAGTTAAAAAATCAATTTCCATATCGTCTGAATACTTTTTAGTGATGGCATCAATAAGGTTAAACCGTTCATTTACTTCAAAAATTTTATGATATAAATTTGTTACATTCTGTTCATGTTGCAAAAATTTCAGATTGTTAATATTTTCGCTATTTTCTATTTTATTATTTAGGTCTTTAATTTGTTTTTCCAGCTTTTTAATGTGTTCATTTATAATATTCTGTATATTATTATTTTGGTTTTCTACTTTGGTTTCCAGATCTGTTATGTTTCTTTGGGCAGATAAACCATTTGTAATTTCCGTTCTTATACCATTTACTTCCTCTTGAAGTTTAAGAATATTTTGATCTTCTTGTTTCCTGCTATTATTAATTTCAGTCTTAATATCTCCTAATTGTTCGTCAAGTGTCAAAGAATAATTATTTTGTGAATTTATAACTTTCTGAATATCACTTACGATATTTTCTATTTTTTTATGTAAGTTTGCTATGTTTCCATCACATTCCGTTTTAATTTGTTTAAATAAAGGTATTAAATCTGTTATTCTTGTTAAGTCAATATTATCACTATTTCTTTGCTCTTTAGCTGTAAATTTGGATACTGGGATATTTATTTTATTAGATATCCAATCCAAAAAGGGGACAAAGTAAAGAACCATATCATTTCGAGTACAAGAGGAACTTGCGACAGTGCATGAGGGAGTATTTGTTTGAAAACCTATGATTTTATCGTCCAAACTAACTGCATTACCAAGTAAATTCAAACGATTTTTGGTTTTCCACTTAACGCATATTTCCTGACTTCTTAAAAATTGTAACCCAAAAAGATAACTACATGTGTCTTGATTTCGTAGCTGTAATGTTGCAAATTTTACACTTGTATCTTGGGAAACTAACCAGCCACTTATATTAACGAATCTTCCTTCCATTAATTGTGCCTCTTCTCTTGAAATTAGTTTTCCAGGTCGAATTTTCTTACTTAAGGTTGCTGGTGTAGCTAACTTTATCAGTGCAATATTATTCAAATAGTGTTGGTCCTTAATTTTTGCAAAATCTTCATGAATATAAATACTGGTGGAATGATAAATTTGTGTGTTTGGTTCCTTGTGATGGGATGTATAATATGGATATCCCTGAAATCCTAGGTAAACGGTTACGCTTGATGCTCTAAAATATAAAATAAAACAATTAATAACGGGCTAAAATAATTTAATATACTTGATTTTCGTATTCTAATAATGAGATATGATATAAATGCGCGTGATTTAAAGGTAACCTATAAAATTCGTTAATCAAATGCATTTTTTCTTGGAAAACGGACCTTATATTTTATAGTTTTAACAACAGCTCAAGTCAAAACAAAACACCTTACATGTTTCAATCTTTACTCTTAATTTCCCATGCAAATTTGATAACCTCCAAATTATAAACGACGATTATTTAACGTCTAAACTAAACAGAACCACACACAACAGCACTCGATATTTGCTTAAGATCATCTATCATATTACTACGTTCCATTAATGTGGCAAAAATAGTTGATACCTAATTTTTTATAGAAACTACTTTACCAATAAATTTAAAATATTTAAGCAAAAAAGTTAAGTGCATCTTTTTCTCTCTTCATAGTAAGCAATCCACTGGGTTGGATGACAACCAGCAATCGTTTAAAAAAATTGCTCCTAGACCTGCGTCTATCATCTTGTTTGAACTTTTTATGTCGCGGGAAATTTTCCTGAGAGCTGTAAGGCCCACGTATTTCCGAATTTTTGTAGGGTTTTTTGCGTCTACTGTGTTGTACTGAATCCTAATATGCACTTTATTTTTACCTATCACCCAAAGGTTTTTAGAGAAGGGAGAATATAAAATATGACAATCCCAATTTATAAGCGATCTAGTGATGAATTTTTTTAAATAAAAACAAAACAAAAGCACTTTTTTTACAAAATATTTTATACTATATATTTAATCTTATTGTATTCAATACATTCAAACAGTTTATTTGGTAGTCTTTTTTCGCTTTTATTTGACAGGAGCAATTTCACGTTTAAGGGTCCAACAGTAGTCCGCTAGCATATTTGGGGTCCATTTGCGCTTCTCCATCTAAGCAATTGGTTGGAGAAATCTCTAACCGTGCTCGTCTAAAACTGCACCCAAATTGTCACAAAATAATTCTAAATGGGAGTAAAGAAAATGCAGCATAAGTTAGATATTGCAACCTAGGGCCTTATAAGTTTGGATAAGTTCTTCAACTAGATGTTTGTAGTTGTCCGACTTTTTGTTACCTACATTTTTAAAGGCATACCATACCCTTTTTTCCTTTCTCAAAAGTGTAGGTTTAAAATTTTGGTACTCCAAACTTCATAGATGTGTGAGTACACCGTAGCCATTCTGCTAGGGTTCTTGAGCTAGTGCGGAACCCAAGTTTTGTCTGGATCGCCAACTTTGAACCCGAAATATAACTCGTAGGCTTTTCTCACAAGTGTTCTCAAGGTCTTTCGCTGAGCCTCAGTCTCACCTCACCACATATATAACGGAAACTATTCAGATGGTTGACAGAGAATCGCAACGGCGTTGCTTCGCTCATATATCCACTGCCGAATACTGTAATACTGATCCTCCGACAAGCGGCTGGCTGCTTATATACCCGTTTCAAACATCTGGCATTTTTTAGAAACACCGACAATCAAGAGTATCGGAAACGATTTTTGTATACAGGGGCCTTTCAATAAGTAGCTGTCCGTCCGACGACTGTATGGTGGACATCCCCAGACACCTCCCATGCGGTGTTGCAAAATTGTGCACAATTTCCCTAGACTAAGAAAAAACGTAGACTTGGCAACGTCGTAACCCATTATGTTATTGAAAGACAAATATACATTATTTTACACTGTTTTTTTCGTAGGCACTCTTATCAAAGGTGTATTTTAGGACTAGTTATGTACAAAAAGTGTAAAATAGTGTAAAATATTTCTGAATAACAAACAGGCCTATAAACATAATAAATATATACAAGTAATTTTATTTACATAAGTATACTTATTTTCGATTGCCTTCGAAGGCTTTGAAAATGAACAACCGGAAGGTTGGCTGGTGTTAATGCTAGCTTAACGTCTACTGTTTGCATGAACGTAACACCACGAGCGACGTCGTTAAAAAAATAATGTTGGGCGTTTTAGTGAAAATTTAAAACTCTAAATCGTGTTTAACCACCAAGCCTTTATTTTCTTCTCTTTTTCTTCTCTTCTTCTTCTTTCTGGAAGCCGTCTTAATTTACTACCGGAAGCAGCACAGCCTCTTTTGTTTTTGTGCCCAATCTCCCATTATCTTTTATACCAATCCTCCCATTAGTCTTGTTCCTTCTACAAGTCTGTATAACTCCGAGACTGGTCGGTTGATATATTCCTGTGGGCTCATGCGCCCTGTGACTCGGTTGCCTGTCTTTGTGATTTAACGTTTCATATTCGCACAGTATATGGTAGGCTGTTTCTTCCCCCTCGTCGCACATTCCTCGTCCCCATTATATGAGCCTATTTTATGTAGGTGTCCTCTTAAGTTATCGTGTCCTGTTAGCAGCCCTAGTGTTATGCGAAGTCTTTTCCTACTTTTTCTGAGTAGTTCTTCCTTCGTTCTTTTGGAAGGGCCCCTTATGAAGCTTTTTCCATGTCTTATTCTACTCAGGTTTTCCCAGTATTCTTCGTGCCCCCAAGGGCAGGTTCTGGTCCAAAAGATGGTGTGGATGATCCATGTCTCGCTAGCTCATCGGCTTTTTCGTTCCCTTCTATTTTCGAATATCCTGGTACTCATTGAAGAGTTACCGTATTGCGTTCTCCCAGAACTTCTTGTTCTTTTTGGCATTCTCATGTCAGCCTGGACGTTACCTTGGGGTTTACTAGTGCCCCCAGTGACGCCTGTCTGTCTGTTATTATGCAGATCTGCTTGTTTTTATAAGCCCTCCTGTTATTTTCTTTTGCACAGTGCAGTTAAACATATATTTCTGTTGGAAATAGAGAACTGTGTGTTCCTAGTGGAATGGAGAATTGTGAATTCCTCATTTCACTGTACACGCCCGCTCCAGTTCCCTGCTCGGTTTTGGAACCATCCGTATACCAGATGATGTCTCCAACCGTGCTGGGGAGATCGGGTTGCTGCCACTCACTTCGATTTGAAATTTCAATATCGTCATACTAGAAAGCTTAATTTTTTATATTTTCTTTGAGATAATTATAGAAAAAACGTCAGAGTTGGGTAAACACTTCGTATCGTGGCAACCTCCCTTATCTCGAATACCATTAAACTTAAATAAAATATATTTGTAATTACGTTATACTACAAAAGCTAAGTTTTATTAGAGTGCGAGTCTATAACTAATAATTAATTAATTCAAAAACAACTTATTTTTTTGGAAAAATACTGTGACTCTTCCTAGTCGCGCTCTTTTGTCTGGAAGAAATGGTTATACAGTAACAAATTAGAGATGTGACGATGTCGATGATTTTTTAAAAATCAAAACCAAAGTTTTTTGTAAAAAGTGGGCGAAGAGGAGATGAGAAAATAAAGTGGGGTGGTTGTGCCCATTGAGATTTTTGATCAGCTGCCAAAATAATGACAATCTTGGAGTGGACCTTAATTTAAGGATTTAGATTAATAAAATAGGTAACAAAAGTGGTTTCTCTTTTAAATTGATGTTTCTTTTTGTTTTAAATTATTCTTTTATATTAAGACTAATACTATTTGTTACATGCGTAATAAAATTTAAATATTTAAAATGTGTCTCAAATTTGTGTGTTATCAAGTCCAAATGCAAAGTCCTCCAAGTCAACTTTTGAATATCGAATAATAATTTACCCGTTTAGATTTTTGAATCATACCTTTTCTTTGTTAAATATCTAGCCGAGTGTAATATAAAATTAAAAGGTACCTGATAATTTAAATTCATTTCTCACTGAACATTTTCCTCGATTATCTCAAAAACTGTTTAAAGGTACTTGGCGGGTTTTGCATCTATACGACTCATATACGGTGCGTCGCCGAGCCGAACATAGGAAATCCCATGTAAATTTTTAGGGGGTCAATTATTGACTTCCCCGTACATTTTACAGGAAAATGTAAGATAACTTTTTAAAGAGATCAATCTGACAAGACCTCGTGCCAAGTTTAAAAAAATGTTAATAGGCGAATCTTGAATTATTCAATTAAATGTAATTGCAAAATTACCAAATTTTCGGTTCAGGTAAAACCAAACAGGCACCAGTAAAATGAATATTGTCCCTGACATGAGAAAAAGTGTCAATAAATCATTGACAGTCGGTATTTAAAAAAAAATATGAATTATTCAATGGACGAAAAAGTATCCATAATTAAGTGGCATTATGCGGAAAACAGTTTTAGAGCAGTATGTTCAACTCAGGAACATCGAAAATATAGCCGAAGAACGAGAGAACAGAGATCTTAATATTCTACCGAGTTTGGAGGAAAACAAATTGGTTAGTACGAGGGTTCTTGGGCAAGAGGTAAATAAACATCATACAACGGTATTGCGCACTTTGAAAAAACACAAATATTATTCGTATAAATTCGAAAAACATCAAGAGCTGCAGAAAGGAGATGAAGAGCGAAGAATGGTATTTTGTTTTGAAATGATGGAAAGAGCAAATAAGGATAGGATTTTTTTAAGAAATATTTGTTTTACGGATAAATGTACCGGGTGTTCCACTAAGAGAGGTAGTCGGCTTTATCTCAGAAACTACTAATAGTATAACTTTCGGGAGAAAATTTTTTAGATAAAAGCGACCAAGAGAAATTGCTGGAAATTATTTTCAAGTCTGTGGGATGGCCGCTAGGGGGCGTAAGGGTAACGTCAAAACATAAAAATATACTTTTCTCAAAAAAATATCAAATAAAGTGTATCAATAAGTGGTACTATTTTAATCTTTAATGTTTTCTAAACCAAGAAGCTTCAGGTGTAACTTTTGTCAGTTCTAAAATAAAGTGGTGGGGGAAGGTTAAAGTCTAATTTAGAAAAGTGCTAATAACTCCGGTTTGTTTTAACCCAATTTAGTGATCTTGGTCTCGTTTAGAAGAGAATTTTAAGCATTATTTTCAGGTGTATAAACTATTGCTACACTCATCTCACAAACGCCGCTAGAGGGCGTCAAGGTAAAAACTAACTTATTTTACGAAATTTTTTGAAAAATTTAAATACAATGATATATACCTTTTTACATATTTAAATAGAGAAAAAAAATCCCAACAAAACGGCGAAAACCGTTATTTAATATCTCTTTTCAAACCAAATATATTAGCAAAAATATAAATAAGACATAGAGACGTAACGCATTTAACGACACAATGTTTTCTACTAGGCCGATTTCTTTGGGTAAAAATTAAATTTATAAATTTTTACAACATCTAATGACATACTGCATGATTTTTACTTATTTTAACTCATTTAACGATATTAAACAACATTAGATGATTACCAGCCTATAACTGTAAAAACCCATCGAGCGTGGTCCTTATCAAGTTAGCTTTGATAACAAAAGGATGCTGAAATGTCAAAAATCCAACAATTTTTATTTCAAAATATTAGTTTTAGTGTTGTGCTATTGTGTAAAAATGCCTTTGTTACTTGACGATTAAACTCCACATAAGCTAGAACGTTGATGACATTTTCCTCAGTTCTACGGCGTCTGCGGTGTAAGGGGCGAAAAAACTTCCCGTGGTACATTTTTAAAGAACACTATAGCACAACACTAAAAATAATATTTTGAAATAAAAATTGTCGGATTTTTGACATTTCAGCATCCTTTTGTTTTTAAAGCTAACTTGATAAGGACCACGCTCGATGGATTATTACAGTTATAGGTTGGTAATTATCTAATGTTGTCTAATATCGTTAAATGAGTTAAAATAAGTAAAAATCATGCAGTATGTCATTAGTTTTTGTAAAAATGTATAAATTTAATTTTTACCAAAAAAAATCGGCCTAGTAGAAAACATTGTGTCGTTAAATGCGTTACGTCTCCATGTCGTATTTATATTTTTGCTAATATATTCGGTTTGAAAAGAGATATTAAATTGTGGTATTCACCTATTTGTTAGGATTTTTTTCTCTATTTAAATATGTTAAAAGGTATATATCATTGTATTTAAATTTTTCAAAAAATTTCCTAAAATAGGTTAGTTTTTACCTTGACGCCCTCTAGCGGCGTTTGTGAGATGAGTGTAGCAATAATTTATACACCTGAAAATAATGCTTAAAATGCTCTTCTAAACGAGACCAAGTTCACTAAATTCGGTTAAAGCAAACCGGAGTTATTAGCACTTTTCTAAATTAAACTTTAACCTTCTCCCACCACTTTATTTCAGAACTGACAAAAATTACACCTGAAGCCTCTTTGTTTAGAAAATATTAAAGATTAAAATAGTATCACTTATTGACACACTTTATTTGATATTTTTTTGAGAAAAGTATATTTTCATGTTTTGACGTTACCCTTACGCCCCCTAGCGGCCATCCCACAGACTTGAAAATAATTTTCAGCAATTTCTCTTGGTCGCTTTTATCTAAAAATTTTTCTCCCGAAAGTTATACTATTAGTAGTTTCTGAGATATAGCCGACTACCTCTCTTAGTGGAACACCCGGTACATTCACCCTCAACAATGAAACAAATGTTCAGAATTGTTGTTAATGGAGCCAAAGAAATGAACACTTCTTTGTTCATACTCGGACACAATATCCCCAAAAAACAAATGTATTCGTGGGAATTATCGGACACCCTATCATTGGACCCTTTTTTGTGGACTATAACCTGTCAGCAGAAACCTATTTGGACTTATTTCAAAATCAAATGTAAATTGGAAGAAGTTGCGGGAAGATCAAATGATCTGGTATCAAATGGAAAGGAATGGAAAATGTTTTAAAGGCAATATTAATGGTCCACGGTACCGGATACTTTGGCCAGCCAGGTCACCTGATCTTTCATCGAATGACTTCTTTCTGTGGGGTCATTTATAAAAGTGTAAAATTTGAGAATCTAAACCAGCTACAAAACGCTGTTAGAATGTAATAAAATTTCGCAATATCAACTTAGCAACGTTAGAAATGAATTTTATGATCGGTTGGGATATTGTTTAGCTGTAAATGGGGAGTTGTTTGAACATTTGATTAATTAATGTTTTTATTTAATTATCTATTATTTTTAAAAAAGTTATTTTATTTTATTTTATTTTATTTTATTTTTCCACACCTAGTAAAATATTAAGAGTTTAGTTCCCTCTTTTTTCGGATCTATTTTCGATCTTCTGAGTTAAACATTTACAATTATTTATTGCGATGGCTTTGGACTCGAATTTACTGACAATACGTTTAATGGTTGAAATTGACCAGATAGGCTTGATGGGAAAATAAATTGAAAATATTTCAGATACTGCTATTTGTCTAATTAAATTCTACGAAAAAATATCATTCCTTGTATTCGGCTGTACGTCAGATTTGACAAAGCCTTATAACAAATTGTTTGCTGGTGGCTGGTGTCTGTTTAGTTTTACCTGAGCCGAAAATTTGGTAATTTTGCAATTACATTTAATTGAGTAATTCAAGATTCGCTTATTATTTTTTTTTTAAACTTGGCACGAGGGTTTGTCAGATTGGTCTCTTTAAAAGTTATCTTACATTTTTTCTACAAAATGTGCAGGGGAGCCAATTATTAACCCCCTTAAAATTTACATGAGATTTCCTATGTTCCGCTCAGCGACGCACCACTCGGTATATGATTTTTTTTCTTTTTTCATAGAAAATAGCGCAACTAAAAATGCTAATCAACTTGATTTAATAAATTTATTCCAAATTAGAGACTCGCACTTTAATAAATCTTAGCTTTTATATTAAAACGTAATTATAGTTAAAATTTATTTAAGTTTAAGGGTGTCAAAAATAGGAACGATATATGTCAATCGATGACGTGATTTCTAATATTGTCCGTTCATATTTACCTGTATAATACGACATAGGATTTTATCGGCAGTTTGATATATATATATATATATATATATATATATATATATATATATATATATATATATATATATATATATATATATATATATATATATATATATATATATATATATATATATATATATATATATATATATATATATATATATATATATATATATATATATATATATATATATATATATATATATATATATATATATATATATATATATATATATATATATATATATATATATATATATATACCGTGTTTAAATTCGACCTCACCATTGGGATCTCGGAAACTATAGGACATACGAAGATGGTTAAATTGGCAAAGTTCAATATACCGTTTAGAAAGTTTGAAAATTCAGAAATTCCGGAGATATCCGAAAAAAACGAAATTTTGGAAAATCGTTTTAATTTTTCCTGGGTTTCTTTTTCAACGAATTCCAAAATAAATAATACATTTGCATTGTCACTTTTTCCGCTCTATCGAATGGTGTTCATAGTTTTGCAACTCGACGTTTCGTTTTTCCGTAAACATCATCAACTTTTTTTTTTCTTATGGACGCCATATGGGAATTCCACAAATTTGAATGGCCCTTTTTATCACATTTTCAACGATGTATCATAAGATACCCTTTATTCCCGGAAAATCGAAAAATTAACTAAATATTTTTATAACATAGTTGGCTTTATTTCTCAAATCGGTGACGTGTAAATGACATTCTGTGTTTACTGTCAGTTGTGGTGTCGTTAAAATGGAATTCACCAATGAAAAAACGAGATATGGTAAAACTTTATTACAAGAATGATAGGAACAGTGTGAAAACATCGAAAGTGTATCTTAACTCGTATCCCGAGAGACGACAACCTCATCGAACTTTATTCAAATTATTGGATAGAAACTTCGCTGAGTATGGTTCGTTTGAAAGCCTCTAGACAACAAAATGACAACTGAATTGTTTAAATAACAGAAAATTACTAAAAACTAGAACTAAAAAATTATAACAAATGTTCAAAATGCTGCCCGTCATTTTCTAAACAAATCGCCACTTTAATACTGCGCGATTTATTTCTCTCCTTCTTAATCTTCCAAACTCCCTAACGATGTTGAGTTGAAGCTCCTCGATATTTTGGTATTCGCCTTGCCCATAAATTCGGTTTTTCAACGTACCCCATAAAAATGTATCGAGGACATTGAGATCTGGAGACCTAGCTGGCCATCTTACCGGCCCATTATTCCCAATCCACCTGTCACCAAACCCCTCTGAAAGATAATCAGATACTTGTCTTGTGTTGTGAGGTGGAGCACCATCGTGTTGGAACCAAATACTGTTGTAGTTTGCTAATGGTAAATCGTCCAAATAGTCTTCAAAAGTTGACGTCAAAAACTGATAATACATTTCAGCGTTCAAATTTCCGTTGAAAAATGATGTCCCAAAATTCTATTTTTATAAATGCCTGCCCAGACATTAAGACTGAATCGCACTTGGGGTCGTAATTCTCGAAACTGCCGGGATTGTTTATGCTCCAAATGTGTTCATTGTTTCGATTAAATATTCCACAATTGGTGAAAGTGCTATCATCTGTCCAAATAACATTTTCTAGAAAAGCTGGAAAATCGGGTAGCCTTTGTAGCCAATCAAAAAATTGTAATTGCCTTTCAGAATCACCAGGGTGCAGTTTTTGCGATATGTGGATTTTTGTAGCATTTGAAACCACTTTTCCTGATCTCTCTCCAAACAGACGTGTGCGAAGAAACATCCAAATCAGTGTGTATCTGGCGTGTGGATTTACCTGGATTCGTATTTATCTACAAAATATGTATTAGTTTTTCATAAACGGTTTAATATTTTTTTACAGTTGATCGCAAAGTAACTAATTCCTAAATTCGAACTAACTCATAAAGTCGACGCATGCCCGGTATGTATTTGAAAATTGCCGCGTTCGTCAACATTTTTTCCGAATAGATAATCGATTAGGTACTTTGCGTCCTAAAACGAATGTTAACATTAATTATACCTCATTTACGATGTTTTCTTTACTTTCCTCATCCATTCTGTCCCCATATTTTTGTCTGGGCTTTTCAAACGAACCATACTCAGCGAGGTTTCTATCCAATAATTGGAATAAAGTTCGATGAGGTTGTCGTCTCTCGGGATACGAGTTAAGATACACTTCCGATGTTTTCACACTGTTCCTATCATTCTTGTAATAAAATTTTACCATATCTCAGTAGTGAATACATGAGAGTGACTCCTCCTCCTCCTCCTCTTTGAATCACATTCTAACCACCTCCTCTTTCAATCACATTCTAAACGCTCCCTCCTCTTTCATTCACATTCTAACCACCTCCTCTTTCATTCACATGCTAAACGCTTCCTCCATCATTCACATTCTATCCATACCAGCTTACGTATCACATTCTAACCACTCTATCCCCTCTTTTATTTGCTGGAGAATAAAATCATGTGTGCAGCAGAATTTTGACTTAGTTTAAAATTTATAAGTACACATTATGCCTAAAGGCTCCAGAAAAAGAACTAGGAAGACAGTCAATAGAAATATAGTTAAAAAAAGTGCAATTGAGTGTCCAATATGTTTGGAAATTATTTCAACAAAACAAACTAGAACAAATAAATGTGTTCATCTTTTTTGTTTCAAATGTATTATGGAATGGTCAACAAAGTGCATAAAGAATATTGTGGAATTTTGTGTAAAGAAAGGCACATGTCCAATTTGCAGAATTTCATATGATCAACTCATAATTTGTGAAACTGGTGAAATAATTAAGTTAGAAAATTTAAAATTTGATGAAGATGAATTTGAAGATAGTTTGCAAGACGAACTTGCAGACTTTTTTGTGTATTTAATAAGATCATCATCTATATAAAATAATATGGAAAAAGAAAATATTAATGAAGAAAATTTACATAATGGTGAGCAAAGTGAAGATGAAGATGATATTGAATTGCAAAATTTATTTATGTTCCACATAAAAGAAAATTTGGTTATAGCCTTAACGAACTTAAGTGTTTTATATGTGAGAACAATCTTTATCAAATATACAACCCAGAATTGTGTTTAATTTGTAATAGTCCCAATAAGACAAATATTGAATTAAATGAAGAAACATATTTACCAAATATTGAATTATAATAAATGCTTTTTATATATACTATTTTATAAACATTATTTTATAAAAACTATGTAATATTAGTTTTATTGTAATTTAGAAAATTAGGTCAAATTTTACTTTATTAAAATGTATTTCTGTATTAATAAAATGTGTGCATTATAATTAACAGTATTTCATAAAACTAGGTAATATTGACTCCATTGTTCACTTTATTAAGCTGTATTTCTGTATTAATAAAATGTGTACTTATAAATTTTAAACTCAACCATATTAGTGTTTTTATTTTTACCTTAAACCTAGAAAAAAAATTGTAAAAAATAAAAAAAATTTAAACTCAACCATATTAGTGTTTTTATTTTTTACCTATAACCCAGAGAAAAATAACCACAGTAGTCCCAAAAGAAAAGCATACATCAAAATAAAAGAAACACAAATCCACATCAATACATTTATTAATAAATAAAAATAAAAAAAAGAGAATTTAATAATAAATATGATGAAAAACAAAAAAAGATTTTATAACTTTTGATTCATCATTATAATAATTAAATACCCCACCATGTTAAAACATTCAATCATTTTAAATTCACGTCATTAAAAATTACTATCAACCATTAAAATTAAACTTAAAGTCTCTATACACTAATAAATTAAAAGTTACCTTATGTTTTAAATAAACCAATGTTTCAAAACTTAAACGTCACTTAAAAATCACTTAAAATCTCTAAACACAGGAAACTTAACTTCTAAAACTAAATTTAAAGTCACTAAACACTAAAATAATTAAATATCCCACCATGTTAAAGTTGGTGGGGGTGTCATTCTCACAGAACCACTATAAAAGCGTTCATAACTTCAGTCTACTTCAAGCTCACAGTGTGTTCGGATTTATTCGTGTTTGCGGTCGTGAATTACTTTTAATTTTTGGTAAAATGTCTTTTGAATCTTCATCTGATGTGTCTAAAACTGTGATTAAGTGTGGTGAAACACCAAAAGTTAATATTTTGCAGAATATTTGTTTAAAACCGGCATCCAATCATCAAGGTAATGATAATTATCAAAATTTCGCTGATATTTCTTTCGAAGATTGTTTGTCAGACGTTGGTGTTTCCGACGAATATTTTAATCAACATCTAAACGATATCGATGAAACGTATTTGGAGGAGATAACCAAAGAGGATGACTTTTTGGGATTGCAAAGTAGTCAGCTGACAATTGCGTCCCAAATGGTTAGTCAAACTGACAACAACTTATTTAATCTTAATAGAAATGACAGTAACGACAATAACCAAACAGTTAGTCAAACTGACAACGACTTCTTTGGTCTTAATACAAAAGACAATACAGACGACAGTGACGTGATTGATGAGACTGACGAGACTGACAACATTTAACAAACCATGCAAAAATTTAACAAACTTTAAAGAATTTTTAGGAATAAAAAAGATTAATCCATTTCCAGAGCTTTCAGTTTCTAACACACATAGACCTGCCTTAAACATTTTAACCTTAAATGTTGCTAAATCTACTAGTAGTCAAAGTGAGGCTATACCTTCTACTAGTAGAGGATTTCAAAATTTATCTTTCTTTTCTTTAAGGCAGGAAAATAAAGTACAAAATTCACCTTTATTGTCCTCACAATATGAAAACCTAACACAGCTTAGCGATGATGATGATGAAATACCTCTTCGTCAATTAACACCAAAAGAATCGCCTTTTTGTATGAAAAGTAAAATTGAAAGCTCTGAAAATGATGATTGGATGCCTCATATTTCACCATTTTCTTCTCCATCTCATTCTCCATCTCCTAGTCTTAGAATTGACTCACCAAATTTTTCCAAAATTCTGTTTCGACCCAAACTGATTCAATAATTAAAATTCCATTTCAACGCAAACCAATCCAATTTCTCACCAATCAAAATTTAAAAATAATAGAAAATTAAGGTCAATGCTAAAATCCATTGCCTTTAATATTGATAATTTAATGCCACAATCTGAAAATATTTCAAGACAGGAGTTGGAGAAAAATGTAAGAGATTAAAATTTGTGTTTGACCAATTTAAGAACAGTTTTTTCTAAATTAAGTTCTTTCCGTCGTTCCCCCTCGTTTCATAAATTTTATATATTTAATGCTGTTTCTTCCAAATTTTCATTCATTTGCTAATCTCAGCACACTGTGGGTTTCACAAAAAGAGACTAGCTTAGTATATATTGGAATATTTTTAGTAAAATGAATTGCACAAAGTGTCAAAAAACATTTACGAGAAAAGATAACTTGATGCGTCATCTTAAAGGACAATGTGCGGTTTTGGGTGGTAAAATCAACAAATTTATTTATTGTCAACATTGTAAAACAAATGTAGAAAAAAGTTCTTGGGCTGCTCATCAGCGCTCAAATCTTCATAAAGATAAAACATGTGTTAAAAAGGATTATTGCATTGATATTATAAACTCTGCATTCCAAGAAAGAATTATTTCTTATCGAGTTCGTGCTTTGGAATTTTATGTGAATGTTATAAGTTTTTTGACAACTACTCTTCAAAAATAATAAAGCTAATAGAAGGTGAACTCAAAAAACATGTGTGTGTGAAATTAAATATGGAACTATTTGGATACTACTTTTGTGAAACATCACAACTTCATGCTGTTAAATCTTTCAACACACCGTTTCAAGTTGTATGTAGTGGTTCGAATATAGAAGATATTGTGAATAATTTTGTTGTAATTATGGACAAAAAAGCAGATGAAATTGCAGAACGTGAATCAGGTAAATTTAATTCTATTTTGTTTATGTTGTATTAACCTGTTTTAAAATTGTTCTAATATTTAGTTTGATTAGTATTAAAAAAAATAACTTAATTTTTAAATTTTAGTAAAAATAATTTTTTTGAATTTTAAAATTTAAATAATCCAACTTTTACTGTTAGTCGTTTTCGCAGCTGTGAGAGAAATATCAAAGTTTTACTTATATTATGTATGCATTTTAATATTTTTTTATTTAAATTTTTATTTTTTCCACAACAAATTCAGTCATCTCAAAAACTAGCAACAGCAAACACAATGAAATATATCTAAATATTTTTTCTTTTTAATTTCAGGTTGGAAATTGATAAAAATCATGCATGTGGAAGTCAACATAAATCGCTACAATCCACTGAGAGGTTCTTCATACATCCCATTGCCACTTGAAATTAGTTTGAAACAAGCCACAGTCAACATTAGAAATAATGATAATCACTGCTTTCTCTGGAGCATCATTGCTGCCCTATATCCTGCAAATGGTTTGGAGACTGAAACAGATTCCTATCCCAATTTTGCAACAATATTGGACACTACAGGTTTGGAATTTCCTATGACTTTAAAAAACATTTCAAAATTTGAAAATTTAAATAATATATCAGTGAATGTTTATGGTTTAGAAAAATTTGAAAGAGACTTTAAAACTAAATATGAAATTATAGGTCCATTATATTATAGTAAATTTAAAAGAAATAATCATGTAAATTTATTGCTAATTGATGATGGGAACTTCCATTATTGTTATATAAACAATTTGTCCAAATTAGTCTCCACTCAAATCTCAAAACATAATGGTAAAAAATTTTTGTGTGATGGTCCTTTACAATATTTCATCAGTAAAGAATTATTGGATAGACATAATAGATTTGATTGTAATTATGTAAGAATTAATTTACCTTCAACAGAAAACAGAGTTGATAAATTTGGTTATACCATACCATCTAATATTCTTAAATTTGAAAATATCCAAAAACAAATGGAAGTTCCTTTTGTTATATATGCGGATTTTGAATGTATACTTAAAAAGATAGAAAATGAAAATATTAATTTTGACGAAAACTTATCATATACTATTCAACAATATGAACATATTCCACACTCATTTGCATATTACATAAAATGTTCATTTGACGATTCAGCATCCAAATTTGAGTTATATAGAGGTTTAAATTGTGCACAAATTTTTATGAATCTTTTAGAAAGAGATGTTCATTTTATTTATCAAAATTATATGAAAACACCTAAAAAAATGATCAAACTAAGTGAACTTGAAAAAATAAATTATCAATATACAAACGAATGTCATATTTGTAACAAAACTATCGAAAATAATGATAAAGTGGCAGATCATTGCCATTTAACTGGAAAGTTTAGGGGAACAGCTCATTCAAAATGTAATTTAAATTATAAAATTCAAAATTTATTTCAGTTGTATTTCATAACTTAAAAATTATGATTCACACTTGTTTATTAAAAAATTGTGTCAAAATAAAGAAAAATTAGTGCACAAAACAAAGAAAAATATATTTCTTTTGAAAAAATAATTGAAGTTGATACCTATATGGATAGAGCTTCACGCACTACAAAGAAAAAAATTTACATCTTAGATTTATAGATTCTTTCAATTTTTGCCAAGTTCGATAGAAAAACTCTCTGATTCACTTAATGATGATCAATGTATTGAAGTAAGAAAACATTTTACTGGTGATGAAGAATTTAATTTAATCCGTAAAAAGGTATATTTCCATACAATTATATTAATGACTTTACAAAATTACATGAACCTTCTTTGCCGGAAAAAGAACACTTTTATAATGAACTAAATGATGAACACATTTCTAATGAAGATTATCAAAGAGCAAAATATGTTTGGAATTTTTTAAGTGTACATCACTCGGAAAGTATTCAGATATTTATTTAACATCTGATGTGTTACTTTTAGCTGATATATTTCAAAATTTTCGAAAAACTTTTATGAACACTTATAATCTGGATCCTGCACATTATTATACATTTCCAGGTTTAAGTTTTGATGCATGTTTGCGATATACCGAAGTTGAATTAGAATTGCTAACTGATACCGACATGTTGCATATCTTTAAAAACAATGTTCGTGGTGGAGTAAGTAGTTGTATTTGTAAAAAGTCTGTTGCCAACAACAAATATTTACCAAATTTTGATCCTAATCAATCCAGCAAATATATTTTATATCTTGATGCAACAAATCTATATGGTTATGCAATGTCTCAATATCTTCCACAAAAAGATTTTTGTTGGCTTTCAGAAGAAGAAATTTCTAATTTTAATGTAATGAATATATCTAATACTACAGAAAAAGGATATGTTCTTGAAGTAGACTTGGAATATCCAACAAATTTGCATGATGAGCATAATGACTATCCATTTTGTCCAATTAATTTTAAATCACCAAATTCTAAATCTTATAAATTAGTTCCAAATTTATATAATAAAGAAAAATATGTTATTCATTATACATTATTAAAGCAATGTATTCAAAATGGTTTAAAATTAACCAAAATACATAGAATATTACAATTTACACAATCACAATGGTTAAAAAAAAATATTGATCTAAATACAGAATTAAGAAATCAATCGAAAAACGCTTTTGGTAGAGATAATTATAAATTGGCTAATAATAGCATATATGGAAAGACTATGGAAAATGTTGATAAAAGAACACATATCAGATTAGTTAGTCAATGGTCAAAAAACAATAGAAAAGATGGTGCGGAAAATCTTATGGCCAAACCATATTTTAAAGATTTTCAATATTTTCTGAAGATTTAGTTGCAATTCAAATGCAAAAAGTTTTAGTTGAATATAACAAACCTGTATTTGTTGGATTTTCTATACTAGATATATCTAAAGTTGTCATGTACAATTTTTTTTATAATTTCCTTAAACCACTTTATAAAGAAAATGTTAAATTATTATATACAGACACTTACTCATTTATCTTAGAAAATGAAACCGCAGATGTTTATGAGGATATTAAAAGAAATATTGAACATTTTGATACTTCGAACTATGAAAAAAATAATATTTTTAATATGCCAATAACTAAATCTGTAGTAGGTAAATTTAAAGATGAATACGGTGGTACACCCGTAGAATGTTTCTTTGGAACCGGATCGAAAGCTTATTGTATTAAATCATTAAAAGGTTTAACTAAAAAAGCTAAAGGTGTTAAAAAAAATAGTATTAACAAACAATTACAATTTGTTCATTACAAAGATGTTGTAGAAAATCGTTCAAAAACATATTGTACGATGTACATATTTAGATCACATCTTCACACCATGTATACCGAATTGATAAATAAATTAGCATTAACTTCCAATGATGACAAAAGATTTTCAATACCTAACGAATTTAATACTCTTGCGTGGGGTCATCAAGATATTCCTCTTTATCAGTGGTCTATGGAGCATGATGGTTGGTGACATTTTCCCCTTCCATTTACAAACCAAAGTATTTATATTAAAGTTGTCTGAAAATAAACCTAGTATCAAATAATCTTTTAAATTGTAAGACGATGTGTCTCGAGTCATTTGAAAAAGAAATTGATAATATTTCATATAGAAATTATGATAGAAGACTTTGGTCATTTAAAGGATGGAATGGGAAGGTAAAGCCTGAAGTTTTAGCCGCTTGTGGCTTTTACTATTTATTAAAAGATGACATTTGTAAATGTTTTTACTGTGGTTTAGAAATATATAAATGGAATTATGATGATTGTCCTATAGAAGAACATTACAAACATAAGAAGTTTTGTGACTTGGTGGAATGCCTTAGTAAATTTAAGAAGATGAATGAAAGTAGTGATAAATCTTCATTAATAGAAAAAGAACATTATTTATTTAAAGATGTAATCGTTTATTTCTTTGTAATCTTTTTTATGTTTGATTTAACACATTGTTTTATTAAACATCTCTTTTTATAATTTATGTACATTGTTAAAAATTATATAAAAGCATATGTATAAAAAATACTAAAGCAGTCTCTTTTTGGTTTTAGAATATATATATATATATATATATATATATATATATATATATATATATATATATATATATATATATATATATATATATATATATATATATATATATATATATATATATATATATATATATATATATATATATATATATATATATATATATATATATATATATATATATATATATATATATATATATATATATATATATATTTATAAAACCGCTTATACAGACCAATATTTATACACTCGATCAACCCAGACCAAAATCGACGTTACCAGACCACCGGATTGGTCTGGTAACGTTTACGTGTATATTAGGGCTTGTAAGGGTTGTGGGATGTTACAGTTAAAATTTGGGATTGGACTCAAAAATTGGTCCAATATGTGTATTTTATACAGATTTAGTTCAGAGTTTCTAGTTCAGGTGGCGCCTAGCGCGAAGTCAACATTTAGTATATGAAATTAAAACTTACAGACATATAGGACCGTCGCTATTAAACCTTAGAATCGGCAACACTGTAACCGTTGCTTAGGTACATCGCTTGGTTTGGTGGGTTTTTTATTAGTTATCTTTTGTTTTAGATTTCTACGTATTTATTCAGAACGCTGATATTTCTCTGCATCAGTTAATAAGTGTCTTAAAAATAATGCGCTTTATTTATGTTTTAAAATGAATATGTTTTATACCGGGATGTTTCTAACAGGTGGTTCCTTCCTATAATTTATTTTTTTTTTTAGATAAAAATATGAAAAGATGAAATATAATGGGTTATATAAGACATAAATTTGGATTAATTAAAGTTTTAAACTATTTTTTTCTCCTCAGGTTTTACAGGAAATGACAACATTTGTTAAACCTAAAGTGACAAAAAAATTGAACCCGTCAGTTAATTTTATTTTTACTTAAAGTTTGATACTTTTGTTGATTAAAAATATAGAAAAACCACCTTTGAGATACACCCGCACCCGGTATTATACACCGGGTGTCAGTGATTTCATTTCATCTGTTTTTTTGTATTTCGTACCTTAAACTTTGTTTTTCTTTTTACTGGCTGCAGTATGTATGAAGAAATTAAAATAATAAAAAATAGCATTTAAGTCAAAAATTTTTAATGGCAATTTAAAACTAAAACATCGAGTTTTAAATTTCGCAACTTATTTTCCCGAAAAATAACTTATTTTTCAACTTGGTTTTACATAAAATCAATAAAACAAAACAGTTACAAAAACTAAGCTAAACATTTCGAAAAATAAAACAAGCTGGTTAATATCACTTACTTGTAAGTTTGGTAACTAAAACTAAATGGTAAAGCTTTCTCTAATTATTTTTATCCTGTATCTAAACTGGTCATCAGTGGATTCAGGACACCTGATTTTTTTGATGAATTTCAACCACCTGTAACTTTTTTAAAAATATTTTTTTTTAAATTGGGTTTTTTGTGTTTGATTGGACAATTTGTCCTTATTTTGCTTCTGATAAAAATCGAATTTAAATTATTAATTTCCTCATTATACAGGGTGTTAAAGAAGGCAAGGTAAAATTGCAAAAAGTTCTTGAAGCAGGTGGCAAAATTTCGTTGTTTTTTTTATACAGGGTGTTAAAGAAGGCAAGGTAAAATTGCAAAAAGTTCTTGAAGCAGGTGGCAAAATTTCGTTGTTTTTTTTGTTAAAGTGCTGTAGTTTGTTATAATATTGATAAATTTATATCAGATTTTGTTATTTAATAATGCTAACATTGGGTGTTTTAAAGTTAAGGTAAGTTTTACTAATAAGTAACATTTTGGTCTTATACAGGAGTAAACAAAAATGGAGTGGTAATTTTTGAGAATCGATGAAAGTGTTTTTAATTGGTTTGTAAAATAGGCGGTAATGCTTTGTTTTAATTTTTGTTTGGCCTAATTAAACACTAAATTGATATCTCAAAACACTTTTTTTCTGTTTTTGTTTAAGTGCCATTTTTACCGGTTGAAATTTTAACATAACAGCGGGTTATAATGAAGTTCATTATGAGTAAATGTGGTTTATTTTAAAATTATGCTGTAAAAAAATACCTTATTACGAGATAATACTGTTAATTACAAATTACCAATAATTTTTTGGAAAAAAATATACAGGGTGTTCAATTTTAACTTACTTACTACTCAGTTTTCGGTTACTAGGTAAAATACTGACTTGGTTTAATATAGGGCAAGGCTGCGCTATGCCATCTCTCAGCATAAAAAATATTTTCCGACAATTGTCGAAGATATACGAAGTGTTTTTTTATTGATTTAATTTTTTATACCGATGGAAGTTTATTGTCTGACTTTTTGGCTTACACGGGCCATTATCACCCGCTTTCTTTTCTTTTTGGCGCCAAAATGTCTAAATAACGAAATTTTTTAAATTTTTGCTATGTAATATTTCAATTTTAAACTCGTTTTGTAAGACTTTGTTTTATATAATTCGTTATCAAAACTTGTTTGCCCCTTTAACAAAATATTATTTGTAATTCGCAAATAAGGCAAATTAATTATATTCCGAATAACATTTTTTATATGCAGCCTTACTACATTATCAAATAAAATGAACAAAAAAAGCGGTTATTAATAATGGCCAGTATAAGCCACAAAGTCAGACAATAAACTTAGAAACAATTGTAGTAGGTTAAAATTGAAACACCCTGTAAATTGGTTTTAAGATCAAATATCAGAATTGTCAGGTACGTATTATTTAATTTACTGCAATCAAAGACAATTGTAGTTATCAACTACAATTGTCTTTGCTGCAATTTTATGAGAATAAAAAAAATATATTTAAAGTACTTTTTTACGTGGTTTCAGCGATTTTTTATAACTTTTTAAGTATGACTATACATTCCGTTTATTTTAAAGTTGTATAACAATATTAGTCTGGCCTATAATTTAATATTAAGGTGTTTATTTTTCCTTAACTACTTAAGACTTTAACATAACCGTAAGTGTCCAACATTATAAAAGTTAACACTAAAAAACGCTGGACAGCTGTCAGATTTAAAGTTATTTGTTACACAGACTATACTCAGTGTTCTTTATACAGACATTAACTTCATTTTTTTTAATGGGACACTATAAATGTATACCATTTAATTTTTAGGTGATATGCTAAACTTTATAAATTTTCATGTTACATAGATTAGACTTGATATAACTGTTTTAGAGGTATAATTATTTGAAAATCGGCTATTTCTTAACTTTCAGAGGTTGTAGAGCCCACTGTTTTTAACAGAGGAAGAAGGTTTTAACATTCATATTTTAACTCAACAGTAACTCACGTCAACGGTTCATCTGATAGTGACCTTGACTTTACCCTTTAGCTTGATTTACAAGGTAAAAGTGATTTTTTAAAATAAAACCAGTAGGTATACTAGGAGAGCACGGGCTCACTTCGCCGAGTCGTTAGTGAGTGCGCATGACCAGTTCAATAGGTGTTCGATACCGGATCGATAGGTGTTCGATACCAGTTCGATAGACGTTCACTACCGGTTCGAAAGGTGTTTGAAACCGGTTCGACATCGACTCGATAGGTGTTCGAAACCGGTATGTTAGTGGTTCGTTACGGTGTGATACCGGTATCGAACACCTATCGAACCGGTTTTAAATACCTATCAAACCGGTATCGAACACCCATCGAACCGGTATTGAACACCAATCGAACCAGTATCCAACACCTATCGATCCAGTATCGAACACCTATTGAACTGGTCATCCGCATTCACTAACGACTCGGTGACCTTGAAGTGAGCCCGTGCTCTTCTAGCTTACCTATTCAAACCCCTATTGACACCTTCTTCATTCAAAAAATATCGTCGTCTAGGACGTACAATTTTTCACTCTTTCGGAATCCGATATCAAAAATAGTGGTTTCTTATTAAAAATCACTTTGAACTTGAAGATCAAGGTCAAGGTCAAAATTAAAGTCACCATTAGATTTACCGTTTGATTTTTCAAAACTCTTAACAAAACTTTTTGTTCTCTAGCTTTCTTATTTTCCAAGATATTTAGGTGTTTCCATACTTTTGGGACACCCGATGACACGATATAATTAATATGTTATGTTGAATACTCAGCTCTATAACATCTGAAGAAATAGAGGATTTTTAACTATTTATACCTCGAAAATAGTTTAAAAAATCTAACATGTTTACATAAAATTAAATACAATGTAACGTTAAATCTAAACATTAATCTATAGGGTGTTCAATTTAAAAAATAAAATTATTGACAAACCTAAGTACTCTTTACATTTAAAAATATAATGAAATGTAATTTTGGTTTTAACCAAAAATAATTGATAATATTTTATTTTGGCACACCTTGTAGATAAAGAAAAGGTAGCATCCGAAAATAAATGGCTACCCTGTACATTTTTGCTAATAACGCTGTTAATATTATTATTATTATTATATTTATTCAGATTTTTACAATTTTCTTCTCAAAGATTTATAAATTATGTTAGTAATTTATGCACGCACAGAGTTTGATAAAAAATAAATATATTACTGTTTTATTAAAAAAATAAACTGTGTTATCTACCTTTATTTTAGTTTTTTAATGATCTTGCTTATTTCACCAATAATTTTGAACAATTCATTTTCAACATTACAAAATAAGCAAAACTAGTTTTGCGCAATTTAAAATGTGCAAAACTAATTTTGCGCAATTTGAAATGTGCAAAACTAGTTCTGCCTATTTTACGGCCTACCAAACTTAAAAAAAGTAGGGTAATGTTGTTGTTTTTTGTTTTGAATTAATTTCGTTCGTGCTCGTGAAATTGTGTATGTTACAATTATTATAATTACGATATTCACCCATGTAGCTATATAAAAATGCAAGCTGAATTCGACTCTCGATTAGTTCGGTTATTGGAGGCTTCAGGTACTCAAAAATAATCTTCTGATGAAAATTCATTACTTTACTACACTTACTGTGGAAGATAGTGATGTGCATGGTTTCATTCAAGATGGAGAAATAGAAAATATGCAAAGTGAAACAGGTGAAATATGGACGATAGTGAAGTGCATGGATTCGTTCAGGATGAAGTAATGGAAAATATGCCAAGTGAAACAGATGAAGTGCAAGTTTCTATTGTCACTGAGGAAAATATGGACGGTAGTGAAGTGCATGGTTTCATTCAAGATGGAGAAATAGAAAATGTGTGTCAAAAACCTATCGCCATTGTGAAAAGCTGCTCAAAGTGCAATGGAAAAATTCATGCTATCTGCGGTATTTTAAACGTAAGCAAATTTAAATCAGAATTTCAATGTTTTCTTTGCCAATGTTTCTGCGTTATAATAATGAATCGTGAAAACGTTAAAAAAGGTTTTCAAGTACAAGCCAATTTCATGCTCGCACAATAAAATAAAAAATTTTAACCAACGCTGGTTGGCGACAATGTCTTTGTACGAATACCAGACGTGGATTGTGGCAGATTGGCACCACGAAATGTAATGGCAGTCGTTCAATCGATTGATGGTGGATTTTACAAATTAGCAATAACGACTGAAATTTTACAAAAACAGTTTTGTAGAAACGAATTTCTGTTGGCTAATAATAATGTTTTTCTAGACGGAAACAATGTTGGCGACAAAAATAAAAAAGAAATATCACTAAGAACTACATCATCCGATATTTCTGGATCTACACAAGTTTTATTTCATATATGTGCAATAAAAAGTGTATTAACAGAGCATGTTCTTGTCTAAAAAAGAATGTCACCTGCAATTCTTAGTGCCATCATTTAAGCTCTTGTTCAAATAAATATTTTTTTTAAACTTAACTGGATATTTGCCTAAGAATAAAGTGCCATTTGTTGTTGCATTTGTCAGTATTTAAATAAACTATATTATCTAAAAAACATTGTCAACTTTATTTTATTTGGACCCTGCGCGCTAATTTAATTAAAAAAGCAAAACTAATGCTGATCATTCGGAAATGTACAGAACTAGTATTGTACAGTTCAAAATGCGCCAAACCAGTCCTGCTTATTTCGTTATGCTCAATATCCGTATAAAAATGAAATTTCGGGTTATTCGTTGCGTATTTTTTAGGGTAATGCCCGAATTCAACTATTGAGCCTAACATATAAAACATATTAGACGTTTTCCCGCCACAATCTACTTTATAAAGGTTTGGCAACCCTGCGTGGTCGAGTAACGTCGGCGGAGTATGTAATCTTCGTATCTTCGATGGCTTAAAAAATATGTTGTACGTATTTGGATTCATAAGGTGTATTGAATATATGAAAATCGTAATTTAAGCAGATAGCTTACCCCTCTAGTGTTGCATAAGAAGTTGTAAATAATAAGATTTAATTTTTGAAATTTACACTTCTCTATCAAACTTCCTTCTTGGTGGTCTAGGGTTGTCTATTGTATGTATAAGGTCTGGTAACGTCGGTCAGACAAGTTATATATATATATATATATATATATATATATATATATTAAATTTTGTAAGTGTTTTAATTATGTCACCATTTATCCTTCTATATTCTGTATTAGGAAATGTTTTGTATGTGTATAATCCACCCAGGGTTATACACAGCATTTTTTTTACAATTGAAACAACATTTACACATGACAAATATTGTCATAGTATGAAAAAAGATATAATTAATAATAATACTTTCGTATATTCATATCAAATGACAAATAATGAAATATGTAGTGGCTCTTTCAAAATATTATATTATTATTCAAATAAAACAATATTCGATACTAACTGGAATAATTTTCAAAATAGTTGTTTCCAACCAATTGCAGATATTAAAGAAAAAAAAACAAATTTTACTAATTTTCTCAATATTACTTTAAATAATAGTTTTTATCTATTTGATTACATTGCCTTTATTCTAAATCTTATTATATTAATTTTTATATCAACATTAGTAATTATATATTTTCATTACAAATTAAATAACTAATATTTCGTAGGATATGGATATGTGGAGGGGATAAGTCTATATGAACGACTTTTGCAAATAAAATATTTCAGTTTTATCTAAGTCTTTTAGAGTCAAGATGTTTTCAAACTTCTGTCAGTATGAAAAATTTTCACCAGCAGATGATACAGAGATAGTGAGTGATAATGTGCTAAATGCGAAAATATACTACTATAAATCACTATCAAAATTTATAAGTGTTGGAATAAGTTTGAATGACTTTTCCCAAAAATACAAATTGGTGGTCAAAATGGTATTAAAATTTCATTGGGAGAAGATTTATGGAAAACTCTTATAAAGTATGAAGGTGTTATTGCAAACTTCTTTTACACTAGTAATAGTAATATTTATCCAATAAAATTTGGTGATGTTAGCATTAAACTTTGAAAAGTATAAGGATCAACCAATGTTAAAAATCCAGAAGAATGATGGATACTATATTTTTTTAAGTTCTTCTTCCGTTGAACAATTAAGACAAATATTTGATTTGATTGACTATAGAATTCAAATTGTGAAACAACAAGATTTTAATAAATACTTTAGTGTATTTCAACAAAATTTAACTAATAGTGACGATTTATTGAATAGTGTTTACAATATATTGGACTATAAACAAAATATAAATAGTGAAAATGTTTCTACAATGATGGAGTTTTATTGATGTATCCAAATGAACTCGAAAGAAGACTTAAACGTGGATTCAAAAAAGGAAGTATTATGAAGAACGTAGCCTTCAGTGAAAATAATAAAATAGTTTACCTATTGTATGGAGCTTTGCCTATAAACAAGCAAGAAAAAGTGAATTTCAAAAACAATATTTAGATAGACTACGATTTGAAAGAAGAGTGGAAGAATGTGAAAAATACTTTCAAAAATATTAGATGTAAATTTTAGAAAAGTAATTTATAATGAAAGATTTATTAATAAAAATTAAAATATAGGTATTTATTGTTTTATTTCTAAATAAAAGACAAAATTCATATAACATAACCTTTATTACTCTTATTATAATTATAAAAATATAGCATATTAGATCAAATCTTTTTTAAAATCCATGAGTTATGTGTATGTCAAATCCTAACCATTTAACATACACTTTGTTTCCTTTTTTCTTAATATTTTTTCCACCAAATATGCATCCGGATATTTTACTTTTGTAATTCTTCTTCATAAAATCCTCCTCGAATATCTTCATTTTTATCATCCTTTAATAGATATGTGGTTGGATTAGTTAAATTCAATTTTTTATTTGAAAAATTTCTGTAGACCAATTTGGAGTATAACCTTTATAAAACGCTTCTCTATGCTTTGAAATACGAACATAGTCATTTACTTTGAATTTAGTATGTTTTGGGTCAATAGTTTTTTAAGTGTAAAAGAATTTATAATATTAATTTTTCATTTTTCTTACCAACTTCAGAAGGTTTAAATCCTGTTGTTGAATGTATTTTGTTATTATAGTTTTTTATAATTTCTGGTAACGTTTTATACCAAAATAGTTACCCTGATTGCTAAAATTTTTCCACATAATACCCTTTAAAGTTCTATTAACACGTTCAACAATACTTGCTTTTAAGTTAGAAAAGGTGCTATAACGATTTATTTTAATTTTTTTCATTACTTCTTGAAAATGGGTGTTGTAAAATTCTTTACCCAAATCTGTTTGTAAATATTAGGTTTTGATGCATTTTTAAAATATTTTCCATCACCATAGAGTTTCTTTCCCTGTTTGATTTTAATGGTTGAGCCCAAACATATTTTGAAAAGCATTTATTACTACTAAAATGTATCGATATCCTTTATTAAATCTGGCATAGGGTAACATTTCAACAAGATCTGCTTGCCACAAATCATTTAAACCCTTAACAATTACCCTTCTCCTTCTATAATTTTTTCTAGCAGCTTTATGTAATTCATTTACAACTATTTCTTTTACATTATTACCCATGGTAATTAACTGTTACTAAAATATTGTTAACAGACATGCTGCTTAAATAACCTAAGGTAATTATGTGGATTTACTTATTACCTTTAGCTTAAGATCATTAATTTTTAAATTTACTTTATTATCTAAAGCTAAAAGATTATCTTTTATTTCTTTAATTGATGCGTTTAATTCTTCTCTCATATTTCATTTGCATAAATTCTTCTTAGAAACCTCTGTTGTCCTTTCAAGTAACTCCATCATCGATTTTATTTCCTTAAATAGTTTATCCTTTACAGTTTTTATGCTAGTTTCCAAATTTTTTATATTTGATTCATTATCTCTAATTCTATAATCATTCGAGTGTGCAAACCGTTCCACATCATGTAAACGTCTGACATTTTCCTAAATTTTAGTAGTATTTTTGGTAACTTGATTAGATAAATCTGATTTTGCAACATTAACCATAGCAATACAAACTTCTAATAAAGATTTCATTTCTTTTATAATTTATCTTTAATATTTTTTAGATCTATCACATTATTCTTAAATTCAGAATTTAATTTGTCCTCAAATATTTTATTTTTTTTTGAAAGATTTTCAATATTTTCATCATTAGCAAGTCTTTTATTTAAATTAATAATGTCATTTTTTAGTATAGGTTCAAATTTTTTTTTTTTTTTTTAAAATGATTATTTTCAATTTTAGCTAAAATATTTTTTTCAATTAATGAAGTATCGATTTTATAACGCTTAGAAATATGTCTACCAAATTTATCCAATGTCATTTTGGAAATGTGTAAAATTATTTATTGTACTCTTTTATATAATAACATCAGCTTCCTTAATTCTTCTATGATGGAAATAATTTTATTATTGTGGCCAGTGTGACCCGCATTTTGAGAAGCTACAAGTAGTTTTAATCTTTCAACTAGTTCATTAATATCATCAAAATACACATAGTCAACTTTTTTATTAGACAAATTTAGCAAATCTTTACCACGTGTTTTTGGTCTTTGAGGTGGTCTTATAATAGTACGTGATGTGCTTGGAATAGAAGGTAATGCTCTTGAGGTAAATTTAATATATTTTTTTAATAAGATATGGTTTTATTATGGTTAAATATTTTAAATCAGTTGTGCCTTGTACTTGATCATTAGGATCATTATTTCTTCGATAAGCATTAGTTCTAGCAAGAATATCCATATAATTGTCTAAATCATTGGTATTAAAACCCACAGGTTCTTTATAAAAAAGTAGTTCATATAATCCTGGAGTACCCTTATATTCAACATCACCAATTTTTAAATTTGCATTTTTGAAATCAACTAAACTGCTACCAATTTTCCATTTTTCTGTTTCTATATCATGTGAAAAACCATATCTATGATCTAAATCACGATTTCCTTTAACTGATGAATCAACAAATCCTCTTACTAATGGATCAAATCCCTCTAGATATTCATTATATGCATCTGTTCTAGTAATTTCAAGAATGTCTTGTCTCGTACGTTCCAGTGATGGTATTTCCAATATTTCTTCTTGAGTTTCAAGAGGATGTGACATTGTAGAACTTAATCTTATACTATCATCTAGATATTCTCCATCATCATCAATGTTTTGGAATGTTTCTTCATTTTGTAAAAACGATGGTGTTAGAGCTGGTAAATATTTTTTAAATATATTTGTTTTTCTTCTTTTTGGTGTTGAAAGTTCTGAAGGTATTGGTGATAAGGAAGATTCTCGTTTTATTTCTGATTTTGTTTCAGTTTCTTGCTTAATTTTTTTGAAATAATTCATGCAAGGGTTGAATAAGTGGTTTAAATTGTCTCTCCTGTTGTATCTGAGATTCAGCAATATCCGATTTTAACTCTTGAAATTTCTTTCTTACTGCTTAACGCGTTCTAACTAATTCTTTGGCTTCTTTTTCGTTCATGTTAACAATCTATTCTTGACAAGATTTATCAACGTACTACGAAAGCTTTAAAATACAGTCCTTTTTATAAGTGAATAAATAGATCAAACCCTTTACGATATCTACCTGAATTAATATTAGAATCTTTATCAATTACCAAAAATCCAAATTTTTCTTTCCAAGACATTAAACATAAGTCTCTAAATTGTTGAAATGACATATCTACATTTACATGATCATTATAAATATGTTTTAGATTTGTAGTATCCTGTTGAAATATAATTAACAAATTTGCATTGTCTCGAATAAGTTGTTTAGGGATTGAAGAATATGTCTGACATAAGTAAAAGCAATCTGTATTTTTATGTCTTCCAAAACAAAAATAATCCTTTACTATATTTTGATTGCAACAGACAATATCATCAAAAATTAATATAGAATTTTGTTTAACTTTAATAGAGATATTATATTTTCTTCATCTGCAGATTCATAATAACCTATTTTAAGAGGTTTAAAAGTGATCTAGGTATTCATATTTGCTGTTAAGTTTGAATAATAATTTCAAATCGTAAACCTTGTGGATCTACTATCAAACTAATAATAACATTAGTTTTACCACATCCTGAGGGACCAACTACTAAACCTCTTTTGCTGCTACCATTAAAAAGTTTTCCATGCTTATTAAAATTATTTTTTAATATGTCATGATCTTTAATATTAATTGAAAATGATTGTTTCTCAATCCTCATTTCCTCATGCTTTTCTATATAAGGCAAACAACTTAAGAAAACTAATCATTTATTCAAAGAATCTCTCTTTATATAATGCTCATTCCATCAACAATTTCTTTAAAAAAAGGAAGTGGTGTTCTAAACACTTTAATAAATAAATTGCCATTCGAATTACATATTCCTGGTTATCAGTTTTGTGGACCAGGAACTAAATTAGAAAAGCGACTACAAAGAGGTGATAAAGGAATTAATCCTTTGGATGAAGCTTGTGAGGAATATGATATTGCATATTCCAAGACAAAAGATATAAAAGGTAGACATGAAGTTGATAAAGTCTTAGCTGAGAAAGCTTTCTCAAGGTTTAGAGCTAAGGACGCTAGTTTTGGAGAAAAAACAGCTGCCTTAGGTATTAGCGGTGCTATGAAAGTTAAAACCAAATTAGGAATGGGTATTAGAAAAAAGAAGCGAAGGATTAGGAGAAGACATAGGGGTAAGGGAATTTCATTTTCTCAAGCTATTGCAAAAGCAAGAAAAGAACTTCAAGGAAAAAGGTTTAGAAGTTTAAAAGAAAGTGCTAAATCAGCGCTTTCGGCAATAAAAAGAGTTGGACGTGTGTTGCCTTCTAAAAAACGAATAATACCAATTCCAAAATCTGGACGATTCTTGCCACTTATACCATTATTTACTGGATTATCAGCTTTAGGAGCGCTTGGAGAAGGTGCAGCTGGAATTGCAAAAGCTGTAAATGATGCGAAAGCAGCTAAAGAGAAACTTGAGGAAGATAAAAGACATAACCAAATGATGGAATCCATAGCAGTGGGAACAAAGGGAAGTGGACTTTATTTAAAACCATATAAAACAGGTTGTGGACTATTTTTAAAACCCTATTCAAAAAACTGTTAAAGTATATACCTCGTAAAATACTTACAAATTATGATTTACTTAAATATGTTAAATTATAAGAAATTCCAAATTTTCGAGGTATATTTATGCGGATAAGCTACCACATAAAGTTAAAAAATATGAATGTGCTATTGTAAATCTTGATAATATAGAGGAGATGGAACACATTGGATAGCATATACGAAAAAAGGAAAAAAAATAACCTATTTTGATAGTTATGGTAATTTGCGACCACCTCTTGAATTAATTTCATATTTTAACAGTGATGGAAATAAAAATATTGTAAAATATAATTATGATCAATATCAAAATTATAATCAAACCAACTGTGGTCAATTAAGTTTAAAATTTTTATATAAAAATATGAGATGATCAAAACAAATTTATTATTAAAAAGTTTTTTGAGAGATATGTCATACAGTTTTGTTCTTAGCGATAATTCTGCCATACTGACTGCAGAATTTCATCCACCAATTTATTTAGATGAAGATGAAGATTATGAAATTGGTTTGATAAATTTTGAAACATTTAATGTAATTCCTAATATTGATGAATCAAATAATTTCTTTATTTATAATTTAAATGATGTTTTTAAAATTCCATCAGGCAGCTATGAAATAGATGACATTAATAATTTACTACAAAAACATTGAAAAAGAACACATTCCTTTTCACATGTTTCCAAATAATAATACTTTACGCACTCATATTAAGACAACGGTTCCAATAACATTTAAAAAGGGAACAATTGGAAAAATTTTAGGATTTAATGATCAAGAGTTGAAACCAACAACACATGAACATATATCTGATTCACCAGCAGAAATTATTAAAGTTAACTCCATAAACATAGATTGTAGTATTGCTGAAGGATCATATTTAAATGAAGATCCTGTACATATAATTCATCAATTTTTTCCAAGCGTAGCTCCAGGCTATAAAATAATAGAATCGCCACAGAATATTATTTATTTTCCAGTCACTGTTAAAATTATTGATAAAATTATCATTAAAATACTGAATCAAACAGGCACTCTCATCAATTTTAGAGGAGAAACCGTTACGGTAAGACTACATCTTAAGAAAGTGGATAAATAATGGTTTTTTTATATAACAGATCACCAAAACAATTTGGTTATCATAAATCATATAATATAAAAAGAATTAAACAAAATCTAACCAGTAAGACTAGAAACTCACAGCAGTTAACACCTTCCAATCAAAAGTTTTTACAAGAATTAGGTTTTAAGGTTAAATAAACATCATAAAATGGAACATCTTAATGTTAAAGAAAATGTTTTAGAAGACCTGTAAGATAGGCAACACATGTTGCCTTTAGATTTAAGACGTTGCAAATAGTTTTGGCAACAACGTTATATTAAGGTTGGCGGCACTGGCAGTAGTTTGGCAGTTGCCGGGTGACGCCCAATGTTAAGTAGTAGTATTTAGTGATGTTAACTGAGGAATAGTTTTTGTCTTAATAATTGATTATTAATAATAATCATCAGTAGTGTTTTATTTGCTCTAACCTGCCAGCTAGCAGGTTATGACATGGTGTCAGGTGAATAGTACGGGCTAGTGACAAAACTAAGTAAAAAGTGCGCTTGTAGCATACCGGATGTTTTGAATTTAGTGCGCCAGTTGCACAACAGAACAGTTGCAAAAGAAAACAAAAAAAAATGGAAATCTTGTTCCGTCCACCAGAGCCCCTTGTTTTAGACGGTAAAGTAGCTGATAATTGGAAACGTTTTTGGCAGAAATTTGAGGTGTTTTTAATAGCGACAGATTTGAAATCAAAACCTGAGGAGACCCAAATAGCAGCCTTTTTAAACCTTATTGGGGATAATGGCCTTGAATTGCATAACAGTTTTACCTATACAGAAGCTGAGAAAAAGAAGTTGGAGTCAATCAAACAAAAATTTGATAATTACTGTTCCCCTCAAGCAAATGTAATCTTCGAAAGATTCAAGTTTAATAGCATTGTCTAGCAAGAAGGGCAACTATTTGACAGTTTTTTAACCGAACTGAGAAAAGCCATTAAAACAACTGGCTACCAAGACCCGGATGACATGATCAGAGACCGCATTGTCATGGGCATTTGGGACAAAGGGACCCAAGAGAGGCTTTTATGGGAGTCTAAGTTGACCCTAATAAAAACCATAGAATTTTGTCGTTCAATTGAAGCAAGTAAATCCCAGGCTAGAGCCCTTCAGAGCGAAGTAGCAGTCAACGCGGTTAAAAGAAATAAAGAATATAGAGAGACCGAACGCATTGAAAGAAGTTTATGTAGATATTGTGGGTATAAGCACCAAGAAAATTTAAAATGTCCAGCTTATGGAAAAACATGTGCCAAATGTAAAGGTAGAAACCACTTCGCAGCAGTGTGTATGAAGAAAGAAACCAGTCCTGAGAGAGAGAAAGAAAAAAGAAAAAACCACAAAAATTTCAAGGAAAAAAAGAAAGTGCATGAAATTGAGAAAGTTGATAATAGTAGTGATGAGTCAAGTAGTAGTGATGGGCAGTTTTTTGTAGATTCGATAAACACAATTAGTTCGGTGGGTTTTAAAAACTCAAAGTGTGAAAAATCAAATGATAAAGTGCGTGAGTTTAGTGCACCTGTAAGTAGACAAGAACGAGTTTGGAAACAGATTGTTTTTATAGGAGAAGAACAGGTAGAATTGAAGCTAGACACAGGAGCCGAAGTAAGCGTTTTACCCTTGCATGTACTTAAAAATTTAAATTTAGACAGTGACATTAAACAAACCAAAAAAAATTACTCTTGTCTCTTATGGTAACAATAATTTTAAAATTAAGCCTATAGGAGAAGTTAGTTTGTTGTGTAGAGTCAACAAATGCACATCTCTAGTTGATTTTATTGTTGTTGACGCAGACAACCAACTACCTTCACTTGGGCTACCAGGTTGTTTATCTTTGAATTTAATAAAGCGTTTAGCATGTATTAGTCAGGGGTCAAATGTAGTTTTTAAAACGTTAAATGATGTTGTTGACTTATATGAGTCTGTTTTTGATGGATTGGGTGAATTTCCCACTAGCCATCACATAACAGTAAAAAAGAATGCCATACCGCATGTTCAGCCCCCCAGAAGGGTTCCTAAAGCTCTTTATGATAGATTAAAACAAAAATTAGAACAGCTTGATAAACAAGGTGTCATTAAAAAAGTAGAAAAACCTACTGAGTGGCTGAACCCATTAGTAATTGTAGAAAAAAAAATGGCGACCTAAGGCTATGCTTAGACCCAAAATACCTTAACCAAGCCATACAGCGCGAACATTTCTTAATACCTACTGCGGAAGAAATTGCTGTAAAGTTGTGTGATAAAGAGTACTTCACGGTTCTTGACATGAAAGATGGATACTTCCAAGTAAAATTAGATAAAAAAGTTCAGATTTTACAACCTTTGGCACACCTTTGGGAAGGTATCAGTTTCTGAGGTTACCATTTGGCAATTGCTCAGCGCCAGAAGTTTTTCAACGCAAGAACTATGAAATATTCGGAGACCTTGATGGCGTAGGTGTTTATTTTGACGATTTAATTGTTACAGGGAGCAATGAGCTTGAACATGACAAAAATTTACAACTGGTTTTTGAAAGAGCCCTTAAATATAATATCAAATTTAATAACTCAAAAATACAGTTTAAATCAAAATCAGTGAAGTTTTTAGGGCAAGTTTATTCAAAACAAGGTGTTGAACCTAATATAAATTATATAAAAGCTATTACAGATTTACCAACACCTAGTAATAAAAATGAATTACTTAGACTACTAGGCATGGCCAAATACTTAGGGAAATTTGTGCCAAACATGTCCAAGGTCACCGCTCTACTTCGTGACCTAACTAGACAAAATGTTTCCTTTGAATGGTCTAATGAGCATGAGCATTCTCTTTCTCAACTTAAACATTTATTGACATCTGCACCAGTACTAAAATTTTTGATTCGACAAAAAACATTGAAATTGAAACTGATGCCTCTAAAGATGGCATTGGCTCTTGCCTGCTACAAGATGGGCATCCAATTGCTTTTGCTTCGCGCAGTTTAAACAGTACGGAGCAAAAATATGCCCAAAATGAAAAAGAAATGCTCGCAATTGTGTTTTCTGTCCAAAAATTTCATTTCTTTATATATGGTCTTAAAATATTAAAATTAATTCAGATCATAAACCACTTGAATCTATATTTAAAAAAGATTTGGCTAGTTTATCAACCGCTTACAAAGAATGCGATTAAGACTATTAAATTACGACGTGAACGTTGTGTTTAAACCTGGAAAATACCTTTATATTGCTGACACACTGTCTAGAGCTTTTTTATCGGAGCCAAGTTTAAAGAGTGATAAAGAATTTGATTTTGCCGTTCACGCAATAGTAAAAAATATACCGATGTCTGATTATAGAAAACAACAATTTAGAGAGAAAACACAAAGTGACCTTCAACTAAAATTGGTAACTGACTTTTGTATTAATGGCTGGCCGGAAAATTAAAATGAAATACCAGAGTATGTTTGTCATTTTTACAAAATTAAAGATAGCCTAACTGTATCAGATGGATTATTATTTTTTACTGATAAAGTTGTAGTACCTAGTAGCCTCCGATCTGAAATGTTAAAATTACTACATGAAGGCCATGTTGGTATTGAAAGATCCAAAGCGCGTGCTCGTCAAATTTTTTATTGGCCAGGTATTAATTATGACATAGAGAAAACTAACAAATTATGTAAAATTTGTGAGTCAAATGCACGTAAACAATAAAAAGAATCACTACTTTTGTATCCAATCCCTGAGAGACCATGGGAAAGATTAGGACTAGACATTTTTACCTATGGTGGAAATAGCTATTTGGTTATTTTCGATTCATTTTCAAACTGGCTTGAATTGTGCCATATTAAAGATAAATCAATAAAATCTGTTATAAATGCTTTAAAAAAAGTGTTTTGTGTTTTTGGCTCACCAGATATTGTGTCATGTGATAATATTCCATTTGATAGCTTTGATTTTAAGAATTTTGCCAAAGAGTGGAATTTTAAAATTTTCACTAGAAGCCCAAATTATCCGCGCTCTAATGGTCTTGCAGAAAAAGGTCTAGGTATAGGCAAGAATATTTTAAAAATCTTTAGAGGGTGGTGAAGATATTAAAGTTGCATTGCTGCAATACCGAAACTCACCATTAAAACATATTGGTTATTCCCCTTCCCAATTATTGATAAGCCGCATTTGCAAGACCAAATTACCTATTAATAGTGAATTACTTAAACCTGCAATGTGTGAGAATGTACAGGAAAAACTAAAAAAATAGGCACAACATATACAATAAGTATTATAATAAAAATGTAAAAATTTAAATCCCCTGAAACCTGGGACTGACGTAACTGTATTTAATCTTGTTCACAAGAAATGGGAGCCAGGTAAAGTTCTTAGTGAACATACCACACCGCGGTCTTATTTAGTTGAAAGTCAATCTGGTGACATAATAAGACGCAATCGTATCGATTTAAAAGAATCTTTAAATCAATTTAGGCCTTCTTCTGATATTGATCATAAGATTTAATCACAGCCTGAAACTGACAAAACAAGTGATCAGACCCAGTTTAATTTAACTGATTTTGAAAATAAAGAATGTTTTAATAATTTAGAAAGCCATAAATCACTATCTCCTGGTAAAAAAAAACTAGATCTGGTCGCATCATTAAAGCCCCCAAAAGGCTTAATCTATGAGAGGAAGGATGTAAGATAGGCAACACATGTTGCCTTTAGATTTAAGACGTTGCAAATAGTTTTGGCAACAACGTTATATTAAGGTTGGCGGCACTGGCAGTAGTTTGGCAGTTGCCGGCAAGACGCCCAATGTTAAGTAGTAGTATTTAGTGATGTTAACTGAGGAATAGTTTTTGTCTTAATAAATGATTATTAATAATAATCATCAGTAGTGTTTTATTTGCTCTAACCTGCCAGCTAGCAGGTTATGACAAGACCAGTCGGTGCTAAGCTGGGAATTACTTTCCTTTGATCCTTTTAATCCCACTAAATTAGTACCAAATGATGAAATTCAAATCTCATTGCAACAAACAGAAAAATATCCACTCTCTTGTAAGAGTGAACTATATTTAGAATTGCAGTTTACTAAAGAAGATGGTACCCCATTAACAAAAACTAATTTAATTAATAACTCGCCAGCATTTTTATTTAAAGAATTGAGATATGTTCTAAATGGAGTTACTATCGACTCTGTTCGTGATATTGGTATTTCTTCTTCCATAAAAGGTTATTTGTCTTTTAATGATAATGAAAGTACCAAACTACAAAATGCATTATGGTTTCCAAAATCGACTGATCAACAAATTATAACAGATGATAAGGGAAATGTCTCTTTATGTATTCCTCTTAGATTATAATAAAATTATTTTAAATTCGCAACAAGAATTAATACTAATAAGAAGTAATGATGATACTAATGCTCTTGTCTCAATGGATGATACAGAAAAACCAAAAATTTCAATTACGAAACTTTGTTGGCGAGTTCCACATTTAACAGTTGCTATACCTCAAGAATTAGCTCTTACCAAGATAATTGACAAAAATAATGATATTTTAATTACATTTAGAAGTTGGGAACTAGTTGAATATCCTGAATTGTCAGAGGTAACAAGACATAATTGGCCAGTTAAGAGTTCTACAAAAGTTGAAACTCCATGACATGTTTAAATTGCTTTTCAGAACAACAGACAAGGTAATATTAAAAAGGATATGAGTAAATTTGATCATTGTGGATTACGAAATATTAATGTCTTTTTAAACTCTGAAAGGTATCCATATAATGATCTTCAACTAGATTTTAAAAACAACCAATTTGCCACTTTATATGAGATGTATTCTGAATTTCGTCAAATGTATTACAATCATCCTATAGAGCCAATTTTTAGTCCTAAAGATTTTAAAAATAATGCACCAATTGTTTACGTTAACTGCTCACACCAACGAGATTCGTTACAAACAGGTCCTGTAACAATGAGAATTGAATTTGAAACAGAGGAAAAAATTCCAGCTAAAACTTCAGCATATTGTCTTATAATTCAAGATAAAATATTCACCTATAACCCATTAACTAAAATTGTTAAACAACTTTAACTTTTTATCCCTACTCTTATTTCCATTAAATTTATTTAAAAATTAGTTAAAAATAATTTAGTTATATTTAAGAGTTTGAAGAAGAAACATCTGTTTTGATGTAATGTCTTCAATTAGAAATAAAAAAATTGAGAATTTTCTGATTAAATTAAAAATTTTAAAACAACAAATTCAAGAATATTCTAGGCGTAAGTTTGTGTTTAAAAAATTTGCATCATTAAAAATATGAGGTTGGTTTTGGATATTCAAAGGTTTAAAGATGAGCGAAATAAATTTATTCCTAAAGAAATGGCCACATATGATGGAAGCAGAATTAGTCATCATATCTTTAAACAACCTTTTCCATTAAATTATCTTTCACCGGATTTACACAAGCAAGCCACATGGTTGATCACTGCATCACTGCATCACTGCATTAATTGGAATTCTGGATTTACCCCATTACATTATTTTTCAAGCATCATACAACAATTGACCAAGGAAGCTGATTTTGTTTATGTTAAAGGAAACGAAAAAGCTGATTACATTAGGAAGTATTGTCCTAAACGAGTTATTGAACTAGATGAAACACCTGGACTACATTTGTCTACACCTAAATGTTTTTTTCATTCTAAATCTCCTTCTATGTGCGCACTATCAAATGTATTGTTTATGTATGATAATTTTTTTATGAATGAATAAATACACATTAAATTTATTTTTAGTCTTTTATTTACACACAATAAATATTATTATTACATATAAATTTTTTTAATAAATTATCATGTCCTCTTTTTATGTTAATTTTTAAGTATAATTTATGCATGTAATGAATTCTAATTTTCTTAGTTCAAAATATATATATATATTTTTTTATGAATGAATAAATACACGATAAATTGATTTTTAGTCTTTTAAATACATATAACAAATATTTTACACATACAATAAATATTAATAATAAATTTAATTTTTTTAATTAAATTATCATGCTCTCTTTTTATGTTTATTTTTAATTATATAATTTATGTTAATAATAAATCCTATATTTCTAAGTTCAAAAAAAAAATTTTTTTCCGAATGAATAAATACACGTTAAATTTATTTTTAGTCTTTTTATTTACATATAACAAATATTTTACACATACAATAAATATTATTAATAAATATAAATTTATTTTCCTAAATTATTATGTTTTATTTATGTTCATTTTTTTAATTATATAATTTATGGTAGTACTAAATCCTAATTTTCTAAGTTCGCGAAATAGTTTACTAATGTCTTTTGTTTTTAAAAACTCAACACAGTGATGTGAAGCCTCTTTACACAATTTGGCATGATCCACATAATCAACATATGTTGAAAGGTCTTGCGCCTCATCCATAATGTCACCAGTAAGTGCAAGGTAGCGAGAACATACTTCAGACATTAAAAAGTCTTCATTAATTTCACTTATTACCAAATCCATTTTATTATACAAATTCCATTTGTTCAGCAAAATACATCTCCACTTCTGACTGGATAATTTTGTCTAACACTTCTTGATTTTTAATATAATTTTTTAATTCACTTGCTTCACTTAGAAAACCTGAATTTAACAAACGTTGCACAAGTTCAATTTCATTCTTATTCTTATAATAATCTTTACATATTTGTACACCTTTTTCAAACCATGCAATAACTTCTTTAAGAAAACATGCTTCAGTTGTATTTTCCCAATCTGCTTTTATTTCAATTGTTGCGATCATTTCCATGTTTCGCAACTCCGTAAGTTTTCCAAATAAATAATCGACTAACATTTATAATTAAATATTAATTTGAATCACGGACATCGTTGGTACATATTCGTCACGTGAGATAGTACGGCCACAATTATTGATTTTTGTCACGTGGGATCAGTAAACACGTCAGCTGTTTATTAAAGCAGATATATCGATGGTTTTTTTTGGCGGGAGGTGAATGATTTAGGTTGATTAGGGTCTTTGGGAAAAAAGAAATAAAGAGTTAAGTTTGTGGTACTTCTACGTTAAAAAAGAGTACTGCCTTATAAGGTAATACAATGGAACAAGAACTACCATTGGTCCTTATTTCAAGTGGTGGGAGCTGGAGAGTCCAAAGGGTGATTAAATTTGTCGAAGAAGGGGCTTTTTGGATTTTAACATCTCTCCGGTAAGTCGACCTCCATTTTCCTTTCTTTGCTTTCTTGAAAAATATTTTCAAATTTTGCTTTTGCCTTTGCCTTATGTATAGATATGCATAAGATTTATATTTGATATATCTCGCTTGTCCAATTTTAGAATTTTTTTTTAGGGTATGATTTTGTAAAGGTCCCTGTTTCTTTTATTTTTTTACGCTGAGAGGCGCCATTTTAAAGCCCATGTGGTTAAGAATTTAAGTCGGACACGGTGTTCTGGCTTGTGTTGCTGTTGCAAATCCAGTTAAAACATTTCCCCCTTAATAAGCAAAGACCATTTTCTGCTGTTCCCTATGTTGTTTTAGGTTGTCTAACTAAACAGAACAAAGATCATATCTAGGATCACCGCTTGTGGGGATTAAATGTTCTGGGAGACATAAAAACTAGGAATAGACTACCTTACAAGGAAATGTTCAGTGTAGGATTGAAAAGGCAGTAGTAACACGAGGTCTGGACCAAGAGCTTATGAAGTTTGAACCACAGGTGAGTCAAATTTTATATTATGTAATATTTGTTGCACATTGGGTGTGAATAAAGTTGACTCAAATCCTGTGGGGTTAAACTAATAGCGGTCCAGACTCTCAGTGAAATCTTGGGGTTTTATTTTTTTCGTTAGAAAGAGGGAGGGGCCACAAAATCATTTACCTCTTTGTATGGTGAAACACCATACATTTTATCTTATCTGATTAAGGAAAGCGCTAGGAGATAGCGTTTCCTTTACCTTACCTTATCTTACCGTATCGTATCTTACCTGGGAAAACGTTATGTGTTAACGTTGTTTCCTTTCGTATTTGAAATACGAAGTACTGTATTAGCAAAATTCCTGTTAATTACAGGCATTTGTGTTATGTGAATCCGACACTAAGTGGGGAGGTCACTTATTTTGGAGGGTGTCACAGTCAAAAAAGCAGATTTCATCTATTTTGTAAAGATAGTTGTTTTCTTTTGTATCTTATATTTTTTTATAAACTTACCTAGTTTTAAATCTTGTAGAATTTAATTTTTTTTTATGCATTTAACTGCTATTTATGTCTAAATCGACATTTTTTTTTGTCTTAAGAAAGACACGTAAAGTTATTTAGTATAGTAGATATTGCTTAAATATTTTCCTTTATTCAATATTTTTGATTTATAAATATTTCTTTACTAATTTGCTTGATGTAAATGTATCATCATTTTCCATTGTTTGAATTTATGAAAATATTTATCTAACGTTAATTTTCATTCCTTTTATAAAAATAATCATTCCTTAATAAGAGTAAGGAAGGTTTTTTTTTTGTTATTTTTAGAAAAATTCCTTAAGTATTCTAGATAAAAATTTTGTTTATTTTTTTTTATAAAAATGTCTTCACCAAAGTGTGAATCTTTTTAAGTTTAAAATCATAAGTGTCAATTTGAATTCTTTTTCTTTAAAAATCACAGTTCATAAATTCAAATTTATTCAGCAAGACCCTTTGATGTATTGATACTGCCTTTGTTTTTTTTTATGCGATGCATGCTGTAAAACAACAACTGCTGACGCTGTCACGGTGACGTCATTGTCGAGCCGACAGAGACTTGTTTACTGGGGAAACTTCCACAGTCAAGACCTCAACACAGGATAAATACAAGGTATACTCATCTGCACCAAAGAGGTCACCAAAGCCAACAAAGAAAAATTTTTTTAATTGACATTTAAAAAATTGGAAATTTGTATTCCCAACACTTTTGTTAAAAACATCAAACCAGTGTACATGTGTACAAACAAATGTATAGCCATTAAATTTGTTTTTAGAAATTTATAATCTTTTATTTTGCACCTGTACTGTTAGAGAGTTGGTTGTCTTAAAGTTTTTTTATCTATTCCAAATTACCAGCGTGCTTCGAACCATTTTAAACGCCCTGAGCTAAACTATTACCTTTGCAAGGAGAAGCAAAGAAACAAATAATCTCTAAAAAGAAATTGTGCTCTTTCCTCTTGTTTTGTTCCATCTCCATGTATGGAATAAAATAGGATAGGAAGAAGTAACAAATTTGAAATGCTGTGTTTGAGCAAAAGAAAGATAGGAGAACAAACACCGGTAGACTATTTCTTTATTAAAATTAAATTATGATGTAAAAATATTAACTTGAAAAACTTTAAACAACTATTGTTAATTTAAAATGCGGTGTTTGATCAAAATAAATATGGCCGCTGAAGGCAAATCCATATTTCGGCATTTGGTGGACTTTTACTCCCACGAGATCCCCGTGCAGAAAGATTCCATGATATTTCACAGACATGTCTACAACCATCAAGTTTCGCGCCAAGATGATTGCCGGCATGTCCATGACTGCCTCCTCTGCAAGGCAGAGTAAAATTTTAAAGGTACTATCAAAAATTTTAAACAAAGAGAATAAATCAAAAAGGCAGTTGAAATTTAAACGCTAAACTGTTTAAGATATAAGAAAAGGTATATGGGCGCCAGTACACAATTTATATGTACAAATGCTTTTGGTGCACATTTGGATTAATAAAGTTATTAAAAAAGATAAAGATTTCCAGTTAGAAGTACTCGAGTTATATTTTTAATCTCATACTCCAATTCAGGTGTATGCAAAGCGTTAACTAGTAAAGACATTTTTTGAAAGATAAAGAAAATAAGATATAAAGGTAAGATAGATTCAAGTTATAAAAATTTTAAACACAAATTGGCGCTGTCACATGGGGGCCAATTTGTTACTTCTTCCTATCCTATTTTATTCCATACATGGAGATGGAACAAAACAAGAGGAAAGAGCACAATTTCTTTTTAGAGATTATTTTTTTCTTTGCTTCTCCTTGCAAAGGTAATAGTTTAGCTCAGGGCGTTTAAAAGGGTTCGAAGCACGCTGGTAATTTGGAATAGATAAAAAAACTTTAAGACAACCAACTCTCTAACAGTACAGGTGCAAAATAAAAGATTATAAATTTCTAAAAACAAATTGTGCTCTTTCCTCTTGTTTTGTTCCATCTCCATGTATGGAATAAAATAGGAGAGGAAGAAGTAACACAATATTTTTTTTTTATAAAGCTTTCTTCAATCGTATTAAGCTTTTCAATTAAATTAGTTGTAGTAGTAGAAGATGACATGTAAAAAATTGAATAAACCCAGATGACTAAAGAAATACTTAAATTTTTCGAATTGAATAAATTGTGTATTGTATAAATTTTAAACTAAGTCAATATTCTGCTGCACACATGATTTTATTTTGCAGCAAATAAAAGAGGGGATAGAGTGGTTAGAATGTGATACATAAGCTTGCATGGATAGAATGTGAATGACTGAGGAAGCATTAGAATGTGATTGAAAGAGGGAACGCTTAGAATGTGATAGATGGAGGAGGAGGAGTCACTCTCATCTATTCACTACTTAAACAAATATTCAATCTTTTTGATAAATTGGTAAAATGGTACTATAACTATTAAAAAATAAATATTAATTAAAAAAATAAATTGTTGAAACTAAGACCGTTTGTGCAAATAACTGTTTTTATATTATGTGTTCGTTTATGATTTTATGTTTTATATGTCCATTACACAACTGTACAAATAAGTGTCTTTTGTAAAGATAAAATTAAATTTTATATATTAAATAAGAAAAATTCTAGCAGAAATATTTTTGTATTGCAGATTGATTTTTTGTTAAAAAATACATATTTTCCTGATGAAGGCTTTTCCAGGCCGAAACGTCGTTTTTGACAATAATTAAACAAAAATTGCTTAGCAAGCAATCTTTTTTATATATCGTCCGACCTTATCCCCAAGAAAATCCAGAATTTTTGGAAAAATATAAACAACATATTAGGACAAAAGTCCAAGAATACAAGCAATAAACAAAAACAAAATAAACCAGCATGGGTGAAACAATGCTCTCCTACCAAAACATCCTAGATAACTAAGGAAGAAATGTTGTAACGCAGATCAAGCTGTATAAAAAACTAAATACAAGAAAAGCCAACCAAAAGAACGGAAGAATTTTTCTCCTACGATGCAAAGATGAAAATCTAACTCCAACCTTTCTCATTTCAAAACAAAACACATAACTTTTCTTTGTAAAAACCTTGACAGGAGTTTCCATGAAAACACTCTCAAAAAATTTAAAACTAGCATCATCGACTTACTAATTACCGAAACCAACTTATACAAATTGCCGAATACCTAAAAAATGTTCTACCAAACCATTTAACAAATAAAAAAAAAATTTCGAAATTGAAAACAAAAAATATAAATCTGTTTTTAAAAACACCAAGGAAAAAATATACACAAAATAAATACTTTCATGATGCGAGAAAACAAAAAATAACAATACATTAAATGACCAAATACAGGATTGGATTAAAAATTTAACCGAAACCGTTATCCCTGACTATGCCGCAAAAACTTTTAGTTTAGGTCCTGACTATGCTATTTCAATTAAAAACCCTAGTGAATTTCCTACTATTGATCTCATCACAAATATAGAATCATCAATAAACTCTTTAACTTGCAGCACCAAAGACAACCATAGAACAAAATGTTGCAACGTTATAACTAACTACAAAAAAAATATTAAAAAAAAACAGAGGTTTAAGAAATCAAGAGAATTTCGCTGCTAAAGTTAAAAACATAAAGTTATTTAAAAAAATCATTAAAACCTTTAAATCTAATAAAACAGTAATTATACAATCGACCGACTACGATAGAAAAATGAACGATCTTCTTCAAGATAACACTATTAATAAAAAAAATACAAAACGACCCCACAAATATTTATCAAAAAGCTACGAGTAACAATGAAATAATAACTCGATGGGAAAACAAAACATATATATTTTCAGATGCAGCAAAAAAACCTAAAATACATAATGCCCTACCACCAAGAATCTACGGACTCCCAAAGCTCCACAAACAAGAAATACCACTAAGACCCATCGTTTCATGCATCCAATCCCCATACGAAAATTTATCTAAATATCTTAAAAATATCCTAAACAATGTAGTAAATCAAAAAAATATATTACATTAAAGATTCTTGGCATTTCAAAGAAAAGATTAAATTTATTATTTTACCTAAACACCATCTACTTATTACTCTGGATGTCATATCACTGTATACAAACATTCCCACAAAGTTAGCAAAAAACATAATAAAAAAACTGGAACAAAATCAAACCATACACTGACATTCCAATCAATGAATGCCTTAAAGACATTGACACTACACTCAACTCTACCTATTTTCTTTATAACCAACAATTCTTTAAACAAATAGAAGGATGTGCAATGGGTTCCTCTATTTCAAGTGTAATTGCCCAGCTTGTACTTAAAGATCTAGAAGGAACCGTTATTTTAAAACTAAATTTTACTCTACCTATCTTTTTCCGCTACGTGGACGATTGCATAACAGCTGTAACTCAGGATAAAATAAATTATGTTCTAAATTGACTTAACAGCTACCATAGAAAATTACAATTTACAAGTGAAATCGAAAACCAAAAAAAAAAAACTTTTAGAGCTAATAGTACATAACAAGAACACCTCAATTGAAACGAAATGGTACACAAAAGACACCTGGTGATCGAGGTACCTAAACTTTAATTCTCAACACGCGATATCCAAAAAAAAAAAAAATCAGTTGTAATGGGCCTGGCAGATAAAGCAATATAATTAAGTGACCCACAATATCGAATGAAAACAATAACTACAGCAAAAAAAGCTCTTAAATTTAATAACTACCCTAAAAATTTAATTAACTCCATTAAAAAAAAATACACAAATTTTATAATTCTAATAAATTCCAAAAACGACAAGAAAAAGACAATACTAATTAAAAAATATCTATCCTTACCGTACATGCCTAAACTTGTTAAAAATATTCAAAACATTTTTAAAAATGAAAATATTACAGTTTGCCATAAGGGCCACAATTAACTTAAAAAATTCTCTTCAAATCTAAAAAGCAAAAATAAGAAAATCAAAAAAAGCTACATTATATATGAAATTCCCTGCATGGACTGTAATGATGTTTATATAGGACAAACAAGCCAATACTTAAAGAACAGACTAAATAGTCATAAATATGACGAAACGCAACAAAACTGCATTAACAAACCACTACACCGAAACAAACATACTTTTGATTGGGAAAATACAAAATTATAGAAACTTAAACAAATACACGAGAAAGATAATTCCTAGAAATGGTTTTTATTTCAGAAAAACAAAAAGGCAATAAACACAAAGGCGGACACAAAGAATTCAAGTATACATTATGGCAAGCTTATTAATAATTAAATGGTTTACACAACAAATAAAATAATTCAATAAAAAAATAGTTTCCTGGGCATATGGCTCCCAATCGAAAGAAATAATTACGTAGTTAGAGGTATGCTTTTTGCTAATCGCATTAAAATTACGGGGTTTCCAAAAGGATGGAAACCTCGGATGTTGCTAAGTCTGCTACATGTTTCACTCTTGTTGGGGATGGATACATCCGCTGTAACCCAAGACACGACTGACAAAGGCTTTCCAAGTCCCTAAAACAATCCTTTATAAAAGTAAGGAGAGATTTAAATGACTCTGGCGCCATCTAACGGACTAATTTCAATGCAACCAGTGAAGCATATTAATACGAAAAGATGTTAAACATTTAAAAAGAAAATGTTAAAAAGTGCCATCTAGGTTGTCATGCCCATAATATTCAAAAATCGCAAAACAGACACCTTTCGACTCAGGAAAAATGGCCATCCATTAGTAGTGTTAACAATTATTTATTTTTTTTTACTTTTAAACATCTTTTCGTATTAATATGCTTTAGTGGTTGCATTGGAATTAGTCTGTTAGATGGCACCAGAGTCATATAAATATCTCCTTACTTTTATAAAGGATTGTTTTAGGGACTTGGAAAGCCTTCGTCAGTCGTGTCTTGGCTTACAGCGGATGTGACCATCCCCAACAAGGGTGAAACATATAGCCGACTTAGCCACACCCGAGGTTTCCATCGTTTTGGAAACCCCGTTATTTTAATGCGATTAGCAAAAAGCATACCTCTAACTACGTAATTATTTGTTTCAATTGGGAGGCATATGCCCAAGAAACTATATTTTTATTGAATTATATAACAAGGGTCATGAACCTCTACGATTATAATATTATATTTGCAGGGGGCGAAAATACTGCTTTTTTAAATTCTTTTTACTTACTTCAGACTTCGCTCAGCGCCACCGGAAGTGGTATGGCAAAACGACTCATTTAAATTTCACAAATCCGTGAACTAATGGGTGGCCATTTTTCCTGAGTCAAAAGGTGTCTGTTTTGCGATTTTTGAATATTATGGCCATGCCCACCTAGATGGCACTTTTTAACATTATTTATTTATTTTTTTACTGTTTAGCATCTTTTCGTATTAATATGCTTTACTGGTTGCATTGGAATTAGTCTGTTAGATGGCCCCAATGTCATTTAAATCTCTCCTTACTTTTTTAAAGGATTGTTTTAGGGACTTAGAAAGCCTTCGTCAGTCGTGTCTTGGCTTACAGCGGATGTGGCCATCCTCAACAAGTTTGAAACATGTAGCCAATTTTATGAATACCATTAAAACGTAAACAAAGAGAAAATTACACTGTGATATTACCTGTCATTAATTTAGGTATTTGTTTGTTATATTGAAATTCATGGCTAACTTCGATCATTTTAAAGGAGAATCTTCATGCATATTTGGGGTAACTTTTATTAATTAAATCGAAAAAAATAACATATTTTTCGCCTGAACAACAAAACAAAAAACCCCCAAAAACTAAAACAGAAATAGAGATAGAAAATTTAAACCTAGGACAACGTGCCAATGCTTCGAACAACGTCTCGTTTTCGAGACAGCGTTGCCGTATGCACTTTGAAGCTGTCTCACATCTTTTCACAGACAGCGTTGTACAGTTTCGTTACACATTAATACTTTATCTCCATGTTTTAAAGTTAAGTTGTCCGTTTTCTTCTGATACAGTATACTTTATCCCTATGTTTGGTTTTGATTTTATATATATTTATATATATATATATATATATATATATATATATATATATATATATATATATATATATATATATATATTATAATTATATATATATATATTTATATATATATTATATATATATATTCAGGGTGTTTGATTAAGGCTGGCTACCGGGCGGGAAAACCGTTGACCCCAGGGGTTTAGGAAAAAAATCCTTATACCAAAAGTGAGCATGGAAACTCCATTAAAAATATTTTTACCTTTCGTAAATCTCCGCAAGGGGGCGTACCTAGTAGTCTAATTTTTAAAATTAACTTAAAATGACAAAATGCTTTATTAAGAGGAACATTTTTTATTCAGTTTTAGTCAATGATTCATTGGTTACAAATTTTTGCTAATACCTTTTTTTATTTCCTCTGTAAATAAAGGAATGGGGCAAGCTTTTGTTAGTAATTTCAAAAAATGCTGTATCTTTAGAATGCCCTAACGGATTGACTTCAACTTGAGCTCGTTTAAAAGAGAATACCCTACAGATTCAGCAAGTGTTTTGGTGATTACAAAAAGTTGACTAATAAACTTTTAAAATGGCAATATGTTGCAACCTAACTTATATTTTAATTTTTCTAGGTTATTTTAAAAGGAAATATATACTCTTCTCTCTTTCATTATAACTACAATTTAGTTAGAAAAACACTAGTCAAAACCGCATTTCAATATCTCAAACCGTATTTTTTATTTAACAAGTGCACAAAATGTTGTTCAGGCGAAAAATATGTTATTTTTTTCGATTTAATTAATAAAAGTTACCCCAAATATGCATTTCAAATATAATTTCTGATAAACATTATAATCCTTAAGATTCTCCTTTAAAATGATGGAAGTTAGCCATGAATTTCAATATAACAAACAAATGCCTAAATTAATGACAGGTAATATCAAAGTGTAATTTTCTCTTTGTTTACGTTTTAATGGTATTCATAAAATTGGCCTAAATTATTGAATCAAGTCTTATTCTAATGCAGAAGCGTATGATGCTTAAATTTTATTTCGAAAGTTACGAGAACGCTGTTATTAAAACGTAAACAAAGAGAAAATTACACTATGATATTACCTTTCATTAATTTAGGCATTTGTTTGTTATATTGAAATTCATGGCTTACTTATATATTTATATATATATATATATATACAGGGTGATTCACGGTCGATGGTAGGTTAGACGTTTATGGAAAACGGGACGCAGAATTTTTCTGAAAATTTAGCTTCTTACATTTTCTTACCTGTTGTATTGATCTAAAATATTTTCAGCATTGCAACGTTGCCGCTTCTATCAAAAAGTCCTAGAAACTTTATTTTTTTAAATGGAACACCCCCTATATTAACAAGTTTTTATATTCGCCCTTTTATTATAATACTTTTTTGTTAATATTACCATATACCTATCTCTATCGGTTTTCGAGATAAAAAATAATTTGTGTTAAACATGGTCCAAAACACGACCCTTATTAAACTAGTAAATTAGTGCTCTCAATTCATGAAAAGTTAATGTTTTGGTGGTAGTTTAGACAGACACGATGTATTCAATTTACACCGAGAAATCGACTCTATATCATACAGGGCGTGCTAAAATTACTATTATTTCCGTTATTCTTAAAAGGGGTCAAAAGATTATTTTTTCAAATGAAACCCCCTGTATATTACTTAATAAAATAAAAGATAAAGAAGAACGCTTTAAGATGACATATCATGTCCCTATACCTAAATCATCTAGTTTGCTTAATAAAGCCGCTTTTTTGTGAAAAATTATTTTTTAAAGAATATAATTTTAAGTAACCATGGAAATATCAAGCTTATGACAGTTTGGTGACTTTTATAAGTAACTTATAAATAGTTATTGAGGGTGTTTAAAAAAATCTCCTAAAGTGAACGCAAATATTGATTATTCAAACACGGACAATGTGATCAAATCATTGCCAGAAGTTGCAGAAAATTTAACCAAATGTATCCCGAATTAACACCAATGAACGAGAGGAAGTTTAAACGATTACAAAATAATTTCATTAACTATGGCTCAAATTTAAAAGCGCCTTCAACATTACCAAACCCCGTTACTTCAAATGAATACAATATTGTTAACGT
>JAHBCN010003988.1:0-68989 GCA_019359885.1 Listronotus oregonensis
TGAAAATTTAAACACTGACCATTACAAGGAAATAGTGCGTGGTTTTACCAAGACATTTCTGCCAAGGAAAAACGATATCAGGGCAAATGGAGTGTCACTTTGCTTGCTGATTATTGCTGTAAAACATCGAAAATAATATTCTGAAATACATTTAAAATAATATTTAAACTTGCCTATCGTTATATTTTAGTAAAAAACTAAGATGTTAAGCAAAAAAGAACTATGGGTAATGAAAAAACTCAAGGGCCATTTTCGGATTTTTCGGTAAGTTTAACATAATAATCACATCATTTTGTCTATGTGCCAAAAAAGTTAATTGTTTACCAGTGATATTGTTCCTATTACGTTCATCGTTTATTTTATGTGGAAAATATATTTTTATGTTATGCCATTTTATGCCATCTCCTGCAGTGGCAGTGACCATGACCTAGGCTTCTTAGTTCGCATTCGACCATAAAAATACTTTAATTTACAGACGTCTTTTTTAACATCCTATCTACCCATCTGGTCTGCATTTTTGCGCGTTTTATGACTTGTTTTTTATTGTTATTAATGCAGCGTACTCTTCAACAAACATCCTTTTGTTTAACATTGCGATAAAAAGTCGGCGTACGCGCTTTCATTGAATAAAAAACTTCATTCAAAATAAATTGCGGTGGTGGGTAAAGCAATTATTATTGTTCAGTAAGTTCTCAAGGTCTCATTTTATATTAATAAATTACTTTGTCTGAGGTGGGTTTATGTTTTCGTTTTTCTTGCTGAAACCCAATCATTTATTTTAATATAGTAGTTCCATGAAATTTTTTACTGTTTATTGTCGTCATATTCTTTCAGCAATATAAACTGCTGGACAGGATTTGGGTATCTGTAAACTGTAGGCAGATACTTACTTAATACTTCTTCTAACCACAGACAGTCAACTTACACTATTTACTCAAATTTCGGAAAGCCATAATACTACTTCACTGGGAATATAATATAATATAATATATATATATATATATATATATATATATATATATATATATATATATATATAATATATATATATATATATATATATATATATATATAATAATAATAATAATAATATATAAAATTATTCAAAACTTGAAGTACTCAAGTAAAATTTTACTTATATTTTTTAAGAGTACTTTGGTTTTTTCTTGAGAAAATTAAGTATTATTAAGTAGAATAGTACTTTAAGTAAAGAAAGTACTTCAAGTAAATAAATAGTACCTAAAGTAAAAACACTACTTTAAGTAAATAAAAAGTACTTGAAGTAAAAAATCAACCAAGTACTCGAATTTACACGCTTTAGATAATCGTACAAACAAATTAAAACAAGAAATACGCGCAACCGCTGCTGTTTCTATTGTACTGCATTACAGCGCTCATTTGAATTGGGTCCAACAGCAAGACAAGTGTAACTATTACTGATAATTAGACTTTTTGTTCTTTTTTCGAAATCAATCCTTATAAAAAATCCTTTATTTTGATACCCAATTTGTTATATTTAATAATGAATACTTACAGCCATTTTTCATGACAATTTTATTATCGAACGCATTCAGGATACGAAACAGTTTTCAAGTTACTCCCGAAAATGTCAAAAACGTGACAGTTCAAGAATATTCTATTATTCGACGTTTGATGGGGCGGTTCCCCAACTATTTCGTATTGTGAATGCGTTCATTATTACCTTCATTTGAACGAAAACCCCTGTATTTTAATAGGCAACTTAAACAAAATTTTCACCAATAAAATGGAAACGACATCAAAATTAAAGTTAGGTTGTTCTGACTTGATTTTGTGTTAATCGGAAATTAAAATATTTCCCAAGAATAGGTTTTGGGTGCCAACCTGCGAGGCAACAAAACACTCGCTTTTGAGAGATGTATCGGATGCCAACGGGTGCCAACGCCAACCCGTTGGTAATCACATGGAAAAAACCCATTTTGGAAAAAAACAATATTTCCTATAACAGTTTAAGGCCCAAGCGCTCACCCGAGTACGGCATTGTAGGCCTGTTGCCATAACACACTTAGCAACCCTACTTGTTTTCCTAACTATAGTTTTTAACGACTGGCCTAGTTTCCAATGACGTAGCGCTCAGTCCTTAAAGCTTTTAGGAATTGTTGGAAAACCCCGTTTTGAGGAATAAACCCTCTACCTTTCTTCTTACTAAAGTATAATTTGTTTTACAATACTATTACTTCAAGTTTATAATTTACTTAGCTTTTATTATTAATGAAGTACATTAATGATACTTTATGATGAGTACTATTAATAGTATTTATTAATATATAAATATATATATATATATATATATATATATATATATATATATATATATATATATATATATATATATATATATATTAAGATTGACGCCTGCGCTACACATATCTTAATCTGTCATAGAAAACAACCGATAGTTGGCTTTACAAAACCCCGCCAAACGAAAGCCGGTATTCTTACAGAAAACTGTTTTAATTATGTTTTTAATGTGTTAATACCTGTTTCCTATTTTAATGGACTTAGTTTCTTAAAACAAACTCGCTTTGGTAAGATAAAAACTATATTTTTGATCGTTTCAGGGTTAACCTTATCGTGTTCAATTCTCATTAAGCACCTACAAAGAAACACCTGATAAGATTGACGCCTGCGCTACACATATCTTAATCTGTCAAAGAAAATAACTGAAAATTGGCTTTACAAAACCGCGCCAAACGAAAGCCGTTATTCTTTCAGAAAACTGTTTTAATTATGTATTTTATGTGTTAATGCCTGTTTCCTATTTTGATGGACTTAGTTTCTTAAAACAAATTCGCTTTGGTAAAATAAAACTATATTTTTGATTGTTTCAGGGTTAACCTTAACAATGTGTTTTTTCACTTTGCAGAAGTCCTGATAGTGAAAAAATAAAGTCCTCTTAAAAGCTTGATTAACAATATATTTATTTAATATAATAATATAAAAATATATATATATATATAATTATAAATATATATATATATATATATATATTATTTATATAAATATATAATATATTATATATATATATATATATATATAAATATATAAAAATTAATTTATTAAATTATATATATATCTTGTAAAGTAGTGCAAAGATATAATGTATTTTGCCTTATTAATTTTCCTTTGGTAATAATAGCTTATAAGCACTATACGTACGCATACATAATAGACAAACTAGGCCTAATTTGCTAATAAATCACCTAAACTCTAAGACAAAAACCATAAATCCATATTAAAACGATAGTCACTTCCTTAACAGCCAAACAAATTCACTCTATATAGAAACGGATCTCCTTATAAGTAAAATAAAACCAAAAGTAATTCTAGTCTATATAAAGCAATGCCTAGTCTGCCGGTGTGTCTATTCAATTATGGACCACCAGGTCATTGTTTTCTCTAGCGTACTTAAAAGGATGTTTTTTCTTATTTGGGATTCACTTCCTGCAAGAGATTTATAGACATTTCAAGTACTTTTTAAACATTTTAAATATAAATGTTACAATACTCTGAGATCCTTTTGAAGACTTAATAATTATCCCACATAAATTATTAGAATAAATATGAATCACATGGTTTCGTTGAAGGTGTTAGACAATTGTATGGTTTTAATGACACTAAATTAATGGATTTTCATTATTTTTATTTGTTACCTGAAATACAACGTTTCGGTTGGTACGTATCTCCAAGCGTTTTTAATTAATGACTAAAAACTACTCTTATTATTCATTTTTTACCGAAGGTTAATCAATTTTTCGGTTCGACAACTTCTGCCAGATTTTTGCTAAATACATTTTGTTTGTTTTGTTTATGAATAATTTGTGCATCAGACCACTGTATGTGGTGTTGTATGCATGATCGGCAACCCCCGACCTTAACGTTTCACCTCGCTCCGTATGTTTTTTGTGTTCTCTAGCTCTAATTACGAGTAGTCTTTTGGTCTCCCCAATGTATACTTTACCACGTTGACAGGAAATTTGGTAGATTATTGTCCAGTCTCGTTTAAGTAAGAATACTGTTTAGAGTAGTTTGTGGAGTCTTGTTTAACTTGGGGTTTTTTTTGCCTTGTTCTAATGTTTTTTCATTATTTCCTTAATCATTCTTTTGTTATAACCGTTTTGCTTAAGATTTCTTGTTATATTAGTAATTTTTTCTTGCAAAGATTTCATATTGTTACATAAGGTTATTGTGCGGTCATATAGGTAGGTAGGTTTAAAGTAAGTGGGTATAACACACTTCCACCGCGACCGATCGGTCTATTGTGGCTCACACCCTTTTATATTTTCCCCACCAGGTCCAGACTCCTAATAAATCTGATGATCCTGTTACGAGAGAGATCTTTCACCTCCCCCGGCAACAAGGTGTCATTGCCGAGGATTGCGAATCTTAGTCGTGTCATTGCTGGGCACGAACACAGTATGTGTTCTGCCGATTCATCCCCCTCCATGCATATGCGGCACTCGGCGTCTTCCGGCGGTCATATAGAGTGCCTGCAATTCGTGCCTGTTGTTAAATGAGAATGGTAGAGGCGATTTTTGCTTTTTCTCCATTGTGATTTTAATAATAGGTCGAAGGCAATTTAGATGTTTAAAGAAACGTTCGAGTTCTTTGTCATTACTGTACAATGAAAGTATCGTCATCATATTTTAGCCAAACTTTTGGTTTATTAAGTGGAGTTTTGATTGCGTGTTCAATAAAGGTACTATGTTTTAAAGTATTAAATTCACAATGAAAACGCAGCAAAATTCGGCTATATCTTTCCTTGATGTTCTAGTTAAAGAACAAAATGGACATATTATATAAATCCGGTATATAGAACACCTTTTCACACTTACACCGAAATTCTAATCACATCAGTTGAACGAAACAAGGGATCGTAGGCAATCTATAAAACCGCTCAGTAATCTAATGTAACAGTAACAAATCTCTGCAAAAAGAAATTAATAACATAAATAGGGATTTTAGGCAAAACGGTTACAATGAAAGACTGATTTAAAAAACAATCAAAAAATCTCAGAACAAGAAAAACAATTTCAACGTAAAAGAACAAGACTTAATGAAGCCGAACATTTATGACAATTTCGTATGTTAACGGAACTTTGGTAAAGATCCGCATAATGGCAAGCAGCAAGTATAATATTAAAATTGCATTTAAATATCAATACTAAGAAGAGACCGGACAAACAAAGACTATAAAAAGAAAGTTTAAAGAAGTTGTTATAATTTTAAAAAAACATTATGTATTTAGCAAACCTAGTATTAATTCCCAAAAATCTGGCAGGGTTTTTCAATAAAAAGTTTAGATTTTTTTAGTTATCACATAGAAATGGTTGGATTTACCACTAACCGAAGAATTATGCACCAATAAACAAATAAAGACAATGGAAGTCTAAAATTGTAGTGTTATTAAAACCATAACATTGTCTAATATATTTAAGGAAAAAATTATACACATATTATTCGTACCCCCAAAAAAAACCATAAAGAAAAAAAAATAGTTATTTTTCTACAAACATACAAACGTAAAAGTTTGATTTTTAATGCACGATGTCAGTGTCTAAAATGTCATATTATGACACCTGTGTGATTTACTTTTAAGAGAGACAAGAAATTACAGAAACGTAATACTCAGATCAAAATAAATTATTTATTTAATTGAAAGTACAATTACTGAAAATATAATTAGAATAAAAACCGCATGGTTCAATCTATTGGTGTCCACCAAAAGTTTGACTAATTTGTAGCAATTTTCTTTTAGACGAGTCTTCTTAAACCCTCTACTGTACGGACTCACCTCCTGTTTAATTTAGTAAGATACCCAGATCCCCAAAAACTAACTGAGAAACGTCGGAAGCAATGTCCAGTGTAAGATGGAATCAGGAAAATTTTAAAATGCTTGGCGGCATTTTACCAAATGTGTTGATTCCAACTGGATTATGTCATTATTCTTGAACCCTTATAAAAACTCTTGAATGATTAATCACGGACGAAGTAGACTTTTATAATAGTTCTATACAATCACTAATTACAAGGTTTTTGCACATTAGTTTTGTGTTAAATGCAATTGTGAAGTTCCCAAATTTTCGATGTTATTTAATGTCAATATTACACAGTTCTTCTCGACGATAGTAAGTTAAATCAAAAATTATCATATTTATAGATATATTTACCGGGGCTTCGAAATTTTCATTTGTTCTTTTCAAATTTTGATTTTCGGTATATCCTTACCCTTTCGCTTTAAAAAGGCATTTATCCCGGGGGAAATTTCCTATTTTGATTTTCTTAAACAAGTACTTTACTCATTCTTCATAAATTTTCTGATCACACCATTTTAAGAAACGATATTAAATTGTATTGTTGCTTTACTTACTAAATCATAATTCAAAAATAGCTTTATTGCAGCTTTTTTTTTACCGGGAATTCATTTCTTAATTGTTCCATCGAACAGAATTCGCGATTTTGAGTTACTTGTCACAAAGACAAATCAACAAATTGTTTTTTTATGTAATTCTTTCTAGATAAATTGATAATTGATTTTAAAAAAGAATAATAGTCGATATAAGAAACCCCTTATTTGGACTTTTAAAGTGTTTCGGAAAATTAAAATACTTTTAAAGTGATTATTGTTTAGGAATATACTTCTGTTCAAAATAAATCACTTACCATATGCAAAAGATTAATAACGTTTAGAATGATCTTATACAAGAACCTTTAAAGTCGGTATCATAGGGTATTTTGACCCGGGTCAACCAAGTGGTCCGAAAATCTAAATCTTTTAACGTGAGTAGGTAGCAATATATTAGCTGTTAAAAACACATTTAAAGTTGATGATACAAAAATAAGCAAAAAAGTGTACATGAATCCTTGGTAAAACCAAAAAACAGTAGTTCACGAGATAAAGTTTGGGGACCTGTGGCTACTTTAAAACGATGACGAGAAGCAAATAGTTTGCTTGATACTAAAATTGCGTAATACTTTGTAATGTTATTGAAATTAGAGCATTGCGCCATTAAAATCGCCAGAGTTATGCTCGTAAAGCTAAATACAAAATAGAACCGCCTAGACGTTTATCTAACTAATAAAATAAGTTATAAAGTCTTTAAAGCGGTCAAGTGGTTTCAAGGCTTTTTTCTTGCCACGGATAATTTGAATATGGCACTTAGTTTTTTTACGATCCAATTGCAAGCTGGAAAATTTTAATTTTAATCAGTCTATTTGCATGTGTAATTACGAATACAATGTGTAACTTTTCAACAATGTAACTTTTAGTTGACCGACTTATAAATGAGAAAAATGGTTCTATAACAGAGTTTTACAAACTTTTCTGTATTGTGAATCCTTTGTCTGTGTTTTTGATTTTGGGTACCTTTTCTGCTTACCTTATATTACATTTTTGTAAAGTCATCAACTTTAAATGCGTTTTTGACAGTTCTACTTACTTTAAAAGATTTAAATATCTAAATGCCATGAAGGTCGTCGTCGTGTCTTGGATTTCATTAGTCTGCAGAAATAATTAAACTTTTTAATGTGCGAGGTGGTTTAAATATGATCCGAAATTTTGTGCTTAAAACAAAAAAAAATGGTGCTAGCCGCAATTCCGTCTTCTTGGGTATTTAAAATGTGTGCATGATGTTAACTTCAACTGTTTTTATTAAGTAATCGTCAAGTAGCAATATTTTTGCCTCCTAAACACAAAAACGTCAGAGTTGTGGCCAGGTGGTCACAATTTTTTGCTAACCTTAAAAAACAGGTCTAAACCACCAAAGATATACGAAAAAACACCAGCAAAACTAGAGTAAATTTTTTACTTTTCAAATGTACATTTATTAGAAAAATGCCACGAAAAATCAAAATCCACCCTCAGAATTGATGTGTCACGTGACGTTTTTTTATAACCGCAAAAAATCATTATTATTTAAAAATTAACTGAGTTGCGTCAAAAATGGTATACATATTTCAGAACTCTTTCGATTTAGGTCAGATTTGGTACATAGGAGTTTTAGGGATCGCTAATTACAAATTCAGATTTGCAAAATTAAAAATGGCGGATCCAATATGATGGACGAGATTTTCAAAAATCATTCCGTCATATTGGATTCGCCATTTTGAGTTTTTAAAATCTGACCCCAAATTCGTGATCATCGACTTTTATAGCCCTATGTACTAAATGTTTCGTAAATTGGAAGAGTTTTAAAATTTGAACCACCATATTTGACCCGTCAACTTGTATTATGCAAATCTGACTTTGGATTCATAATAAGAGGCCCTTAAAACCCTAAAAAAATGGTGCAAATCGGTTGATTTAAAAAAATTATTTCTTTAAGGTGTTAAAAAAACTTTACGTGATACATCCATTCTGGGGGTGGATTTTTATTTTTTTCTAATAAATGTACATCTGGGAACCAAAAATCATGTATTTTTTGTGTTTAAGACCTGTTTTTTAAGGTTCGGCAAAAATGGTGAGCTTATGACCAAATTTTGACCACAAAAATACATCGAAAACTATATATTACATCTCTAGTTATGAGAATTTTCCTTTTATTTTCAAATCGGGGTTTTCGATTTAAACGAAAGTTGGTACAGTTACTGAACACTGACCGAAATACCCTTTTTGATGATAATGGTTACTATTATGGCCAGTGGTTGGCTCCGGATTTTTTTTACTATTTTTGTCATAACCTTTCGGTATATCATTACTGATAATTTGATATATGATATTTATTTTCTGCGTAGATTTATATACAAAAGGTAGCGTTAAATTAATTTAAAAATTTAAAAATGTAATTGTAATTTTAAACTTTTGTGGTATCAAAAAGGAAATATTTAAAATTATAACAATTCCAATTTTTACAAAAATTTAATGAAACAAAAATTTCATGCATATATGCGAGTAAAGGTTGGACACTTTAAACAATTCTTATAAAAATTACTATGTTTTTAATTTTAAATCCTTTTTTTCCTAGTACCATGCGAGTTTTAAATTAGAATATTTCAAAAGCCGTTAAGTTTATTGAGTTAATTTAAGAGTACTTTTTTATGTAAAACTAAGCAGAAAATAAGTATCATTTACCAAATTATTAATAATATTAATACTCACCAAAATATGACGAAATAATGGTAAAAAAATTAATAAAATGGTCCCAAGCTACACCACTGGTCTATAAAAGCAACAAAAGTGTTCCAACTGTACCTGTGCATTTATATCTCTTCTTCCTGTTGTTTGCAAAGTAATAGAAAAATTCATTAATTCCTAAATCTTAAAGTATCTGGAAAATCATAAGATCTTACATGATAGACAGTATGGATTCCGTCACAGTAGATCCACAGCTGATCTTCTTTTCTTTGTCTCACACAACCGGAACAAGTCCTTTGAGTTTCTTGGTGAATCCCAGATTGTTGCTCTTGGCATATCCAAAGCTTTCGATCAGGTCTGGCATGATGGGCTTCTTAACAAACTTCCTTCTTACGGTCTTCCACCTAAACTTTGCTCTTGGCTTTCCAATTTCCTTTCTAATTGACGTAAATCAGTTATTGTAGATGGTCATTCTTCCAGCTTCTACCAAATTAATGCTGGGGTGCCCCAGAGCTCAGTGCTGGCACCCACGCTATTTCTTCTATACATTAACGATCTTCTCTCTTCCACAATCAATCCCATTTATAGTTTTGCTGACGATAGTACCCTCCACTCTAGTATTCAATTTCTTAAGCCACCATGTAATTGTGATTTGTAAAACAAGCACATGTCAATGCGGATATCTCTTTCACAAGACCTCAAACTTATCTTGGATTGGGGCGCCAAAAATCTTGTTCAGTTTAATGCCACGAAAACACAGTCATGTTCGCTGTCGCGAAAAAAGTCTGCAAATGCTCATCCCTTACATATGAGCGGCCAAGTTCTGCAGAACAAAGAGTCGTTTAATCTTGTCGGCGTTACAGCCAAGTTAAGCGTTGTGCCAGTTGAGGATAACCTCAACTGGCACAAACACATTACATCCATAGCCTCGGCAGCTTCAAAAAAGCTTGGATTCCTCTTTCGAGCCAGAAAATATTTCTCTTCTTTCAATCTTTACACTCTGTATGTATCCCAAATCAGACCCTCTTTAGAATATTGTTCTTATGTCTGGAGAATGGCGTCTCCTACAACACTTAGCATTCTGGACTCCATTCAAAGAAGAGCCGTTTGTCTTATTAATTATTCAACACTCACAGAAAAGCTTCCTCTTCTTGCCCACCGTCGAGCTGTAGGGGATCTATCGCTCTTCTATTTTCACGGCTTCTGCTCAGAGAAATTGGCCAGTATAATTCCTCCTCTGGCAGCTCCCAACAGAATAACACGTAGTGCACCTTTTATGCATCCTTTTATAGTTCAGTTAGAGAGGCCCCGAACTTCCGGCTTTCTTCGTTCCTTCATCCCTAGAGTGTCAAGACTATGGAACCTGCTGCCCGCAAAAGATTTTCCTTCTCCTCTCAATCTTCAAATATTTAAGTCACGTGTGAACAAACTCCCTTTCACTACCCTTAAGACACCCACGGTACGTTAGTACAGCATCAGCCTTCGTGGACTGTCCCAAGATAAAAAAAAATCAATTAAAAAATGTGATTTGAAATAATTTCAATTCTGAGTTTTTTCACACCCTGTTTTCTAAAAATGCGGCGTTTTGGAGCTTCCTTTATATAACATTTTTGTCTTATTTTTAGGCAAGAAATTTTCCATTTAGCAATGGCAAATGGTTTTTAAACCACCATGTATATTTTGTATCTTTTACGCGTTTTCTTTCGTGTAGTAAGTAGAAAACAGCAATGCAATTTGTACGTGATATGTACAACACACTTATAATAAAGATAGTGTTTCTTGTAATGATCATAAGTATCTTGTATCAGTTCTATCAGCCAAGAGGTTTGTTGACCCTTGCTTTGTTGTACAAAGGTATGAAAACAAATTTTTACATCGGTGTGATTGTTATAGGTGTACAGTTGTGAAATTATGCAACGTGTCTTCTTAATAAGGATATCTATAATGAGAATGGGAGGTTATTTCGATGATTTATAGTATTGCATGAAATTGTTGGTAAAACATTCATTTAAGTTTAGATTATTAACATCGCGATCGTTAGTTTTTTGCGGTAGGTGCACCGTTGTGCAACACGCAGCATCAAGCGCCTACGTTTGTAATTAGTAAAATACTTTGAGTTTTATCTTCAATTTGATGTCTGAAGAGCCGTTTTATACATACGATAAATAATTATTTCAAAAATTATTGCTATAATAGTCTTTTTGCATAAAATTTGTTTTGAATCAAAAATGCGTTAAATCTCTTTCTTTGCTTACTAAACAGAGTCGTAGAAAAAACATTTTTTTCTACGACTGGCACTAAAAGTAACATTTTTCTCACTGGTAACTAGCTTTTAAAATAAAATATTTCTCATGCAATTTTTCTCTAGTGAGAAATGTAATTTGCTCTTAATTGCTATATAGTCCAGTAACTGAAGACCTGAAAGTACCCAAAGCTGTAAATAAATCTGTACAGTTTTCATTCTTAAATCTTAGCGGATGCTTTCGAGCGAAAAAAAGTTTATCACGATTTCGAAGTTAGAACCCGTTGAATATGGCCCCCAATGTCCCAGAAATAAGTTTCTCGAGGAATATCTGCCAAAATCTGCAAATTAGAGAATTTTTGTTCAGACAAAAAATGAAGATCACCTTGAAATCTACAAAAATGGTCCCAACAATTTTTTTTGCAACACCAATATTTTTTGCAAAAACAGCCGTCAAATGATCCATAACATTCCACACTGGATAGATTGCCGTAAACGGCTAAAAAATGCAGATGGACAAAACAATGTTTTATCAAAACGCAAGAAAGATAATAAAGAAAATTTTCTGGGAACATTGAACACTTGCTAAGGTCTCATCATAAAAAAGAAATGTTAATATCAAACCATTTTTTCAAAAAATACCAATAAATTAATGAGATACTCTCAAAATATTGCGGAAAAAAAAACTTTTACGCTTTCTTTGATATTCTGGAAAAATCAGAATGGACCCAAACTCATATGCAATGATAGGTATGGTTTTTCCCATTCCGATAAACTTTGAATGACTAAAAAATGTACATTATTGCCCGAGTAATGGAACAATTCGTCCGCCCGCTTATAAGTGAATCCATGAAGATAGCGGCATTCAAGCGGTAGAGCGGCAACTGAAATAAGGGGACTTTTGGGTCCTGTTATCTCGAAAACTATCGATTTTTCAAAAAAAATTATAAGAACCATTTTTGTAGATTACAAGGTGTTTTTTATTTTTTGTCCAAACAAAAATTCTCCAATTCGCATATTTGGGCAGATTTTACATTTTTCGGGCCTTGAAGGGCCATTTTCAGCCGTTTCCCACCTGTTTATGTTGATAAACTTTTTTCACTCGAAAGCATCCCCGAAGACTTAAAAATTGCGCCACAAGGGAAAACTGTACAGATTTATTTACAGCTTTGTCCCTTCATTTACTGGACTAATATGAAATAGTAGAAATAGGCCTTTGATTCGCCACTTTGACATTATCTAGCAGTTTGTGGCAGTTGGCGTCAAATAGCAACGATTTAACAAAAATGAATGTATCATGCATCGGCAAGCGCCATATTTATTGCAAACGTCAGTTTTATAAATGTTGTATTTTATCCGATACAGACACTAAAAATTTAAATTTAAAAAAAAATAAAATACTTATATTTTTTTTTGTTTCGCTATAAAAAATATGGTCGTAGAAAAAGTATAATGGGCAACATGTGAGAAAAGCACATTTCCCACTCGCTAATATGCTCAAACTCACTCGTTGGAAATGTTGAACTTTTTTTACTTGTTGCACAATATACTATTGTTTATTATTCATTCTTAACAAAAGTCATATTAACACTAGGGCGATTAAATTTAAATTTGTTACTCTAAAAAAACGCTAGTATCGATAGTGTTTTTCGTATTAACGGATTTTGGTTTTTTAGGTCCTATGCACCTTTTTTTAAAAGAAGGTACTGGTGGTTTGCTATTTAATTTTAATTACCAGATCATTACTAATATAATTGATGAGTTTGCGAAGAGAAAATCGGGCAAAAAGGTCATGTAAAACTTTTATTACTTAAGTAATTAAATGTCATCGTCATTATTAGCCAGATTATTACCAGATAATTCAAAATATTGTTTCTAAACTGCAAGCACAATAAAAATTATTTAATTACGTTTACCAAATGTACCGGGTGTCCAATTAAGAAAGGACACCGGCTATATCTCGGAAACTATTTATAGTACAGCGTTGAGAAAAATATTTTTTTGTAAAAGTGGGCAGGACAAATTATTTTCAAATTTTTAAAACTACCGAGGTGGCGCAACAAGTCCTGAACCAAACTGTTACGGAATTTGTTAGAGATTTTGCTGACGTTATTAAATTTTGGAAAAAAATAGGTTTTTTTATTTGCCGTTGCGGTTGCGCCATCTCGCGGTAATTTTAGAAACTTTAAAATAATTTTCAGCTATTTCTCTTGACCACTTCTACAAAAAATATTTTTTCTCCAACGCTGTGCGATAAATATTTTCCGAGATTTAGCCGGCGTCTTTTCTTATTTGGACACCCGGTATATACATTATTGTGTAAGTATAAACTCATACCTTACCCCGACTTATTAGTAGTATATGATTGAGCTTTTATTAGCTCAGAAATATATCAAAAATCGTTTGATTCGTTGGGTTGTAAAAAATACACATCGATTTGCTGGTTCAAAATCAGACTAATTACGGGAAAAAAGTGGTGTAATTAGGGCGATAGTCCACAAGTTATAAAGTTATAATTGCATTGACAAACAAAATGTAGTTAACATGTTTATGAACCAGGGTCAAATAGGCTATTTGACTGATTTTGAAAAATCGTTTTTAATTATTCTTTGGTACCTAACAAACACAATGCATTTTATATTTCTGGGAAATCTGCTGTATTTTCAATAAAACTCAATTTTAAAGTTAAAATTATAAAATTTGCGCTTAAAACGCTGTCTCGGTAATGGCGTCGATATATGTTTCGCGTGACGTCATATGCCAGTACACAAGTTAACAACGAGTGCAACTACAGTGAATTTTGCTAATAATTTCTCAACTTATTGGCTAAAATGGTATATAAATGGCGTGTAGTGCTACAATGTACCAATACTTCTCTGAAAACACCACAAAAACTGTTTATATCTGTCCCAACAAATCCTAAAAGGCGAAAAAAATAGTTACAATTAGCTCGAAGAGATCAGCTTTGTATCACATTTAAATGTTTTTATGTGTGAAGATCACCTTAATGTAAGTATACAAATATCCTGCTTTAAATACCTACCGATTTATATACAACAAAATATCGCCTTTAGATAACTTACAAAACACTTTAAGGTATAACCTAACTTTTGGATTAGAATGATTTTGTTTGTTCTAGAAGTTAAATACCTAGCAAGTTAGACCTTTTTTAATACTTAACGGTATTATTATTGAATTGCAGATGGAAACTGATATAATAAATTACACAAAATACAAAATGGGCACTTTTTCAATTCGTCTCTCATAAGAAATGATACTCCTTATATTTCTACACTCCATAAACATAACCTACAATAAGATTTTGAGAAATACTGAACGATGAACACGTAAATCAATAATTTTTTAGAAGTATTTACAAAGCTGTTTTTAGTAGTAGTCAGCGTTATTTTTAAAGAAACGCACAATCATAAATGCGTCTATCTCAGGTAGGTTTCTGTTATCGGCTTGTACAAAATTTATGTCCATTTTGGGTAAACGGATAATTGTTCTTAAATATGTTTTATTAAATTCAAAAACATTATTTAATTTAAAGATCGAAAATAACACCTGAAAACACACAACACAAAGCTTGTGACATTTATTTACTTGCAAGTGACGTCACCAAAGTTGTAACCAATTACAAAGCGTTCCAGCCGCTGAATTAATTTCAAAAATATTTGTATATTTTGCAATAAATATGCGTACTTTACTTTATACTATAGAGAAATATGCTTCTTTATACTATTATCTGATAGGATGATCACAATTTAAAGTTTATTTTCAATGGTGGCAAATAGCCTATTCAAAGAATTCTTATTTAATAATTTAATTTTTTACATAAAAAGTTTTCTTCTTTTAATCTTCAGTAGTTACTTAAAGGTTAAAAGGTGGATTTTTTATAATTATTTAGAAAAAATTAATAAAGTGATTGTTAATCTTCTAAGATTTATATTTAAAATATATTAGTTTTCTTAATTTTTATTATTTTAAAAAATTCAAGATAATTTTTTAACCTTTTTTAATAAATAAATTTTATTTTAAAAAGTGCTTATGAACACATGCAGCATTTTGTTAAGTTTTTTATTTCTATAAAAAAATTATTTCTTTTTTATAGGAATTCAGTTTATCAAAGCGGTACTTAAACATTTTTAAGTTTAGTTTATTACCCCAATTTTTTCCTTTTATTATTTTTTTTTCATTTTTTAGGTTTTACCAAACGAAAAACAGGGGAAATATTTTTATTAATTTTTTTAAAAAATTTTCCCAAAAAAAATTTTTTATTTTTTCTAAAAATGGTTTTTTTAAAATTTAAAAAACTTGGAAAAAAACCTATAAAATTTTGGGGAAAATTTGGAATATATTTTTTTTTTTAATCTTTTTTTAAAAATCTTAATTATTAGTATGTTTAAAAAAGTCAGTTCAATACCCTTCTACACGCAGCATCTTTGGTCGTAAATTTTTTATTTGCAATAAAACAAATTAACTTATTCTCACTTGTTGGAAGGTATATTAAAGATTATCTAAAAACGGCTGCTGATACTTTGTCATAATGTTTATAATTTCATAAATGTGTAAAACTTAATTTAATAAAAATTTTGCTGCCATCTGCATATTTAAAGAATATGCCAGGGTAGCCCAATCGTAAAAACGTGGTAATAAAATTTTAACTCATATTTTTTTTAAAAATAAACTTATGTAGATTATCCAGAATTTGTGCATAAAAATAAGTTGTTTGTCGTATTTTATTTGCAATATTAAAAACAAATCCGCAAACACGCTTTATTTATGCTGGTGTCAAAAAACCCAATTAAATTGTAAAATTGTATCTAATGCCGTTGCTGTACAGCAATAGGCCTTTTAAGGGTATGCTCAGCGCAAGCGCGTCCGCCATGTAAAAAAGGCGCATTATGAAAGTTTCGGACACTTTTTATAAATATGGCGGTGCAACAAGCATTATCACTTCTAATATCAGTGCAATTAAATTAAAAATTGATTGATGGTGCTTCATAAGGGCATCCCATCTTAGAAGACCACAATTATTGTGTTTAGTTATGACGATGGTGAAGTTCCATGGTCGTCCTCAAGAGGGAAATAATGCCGAATTAGTTGAGAGGTTAGGATAATAATAATTTAGATGTCAAGTAGAACTTTCATGGTAAGAAGTAAAAGTAATTACAAAAAAGAAAATAATAATTATTTCTATGTTTTAAGCAAAGTTCTGGTGATTTTTACTTTCGACAAAATTTAATATTTAAGGTTATGGTGCTGGGTATTATATTTATAATTAATTAAATATATTACCTTATTACTAGTTTTCTTTTTTTACACAACTAATAAATACTGGATATTCGGTTGTTGAACCACATTCTCCTTTAAAATGAAATGAACAAATATATGTGTCTTTAATAAAACTATTAATTTATTGGAATCGACCATCACCTCATCCACACCGCTTCACCCATAGTGATGAGCAAGCAAGACCAAGACCAAGACCGGGCTAGTCTTGGTCTTGGTCTTGGTCTTGCAAGCCTGGTCTTGGTCTTGGTCTTGCAAGCCAAAGGAAGGTCTTGGTCTTGGTCTTGCTGCAAGAGTCTTGGAGGTCTTGCTGTAAGCTTGCTTGTGTAGTAATAATTTAAACTAAGTAATATTGAATAAAATATATTTTTTTAATACTTAAAAATAAATAAAGATGGAATGCAATTTTAACCTTACACATAGGTTTGAATTATTTAATTAAAAAGCATATTTTAAATGTAGGGGTTTATTTATTTATGCTTAATTTTTAGTTCAATTAAGACACAACCTGTTTTTATACATTTAGTGGCACATAGAAACATTTTGGTGATAAGAATTATTTATATTTTCTTTGAAGAAGCATATAAAATAAAAAGAAATACAAAACTATGTACTGTGGGAGCAGAAAAATAAAACTTTTAATTTCAACCAGATATGAAATTTTCATGAAAATGATTTTAATATGTAAACATTGGTTTCTGATTAAAAAAAAAGTTATTCAAAAATCTTTTTAGTTCATGTGAACATTTTATCTTTAAATTAGTCAAACATTTTCCGTACAAAGTTTGTACAAATACTTTATAAACATTCTGCATATACAAGGTGGCTCAATACTGTGACAAAGCTCGATATCTCCAAAACCCGTTCGTCATGGTGAAAAACTGAATACGAAAAAATTTTAGAAAAAAAAGGCGTAAGATGTGTTTTTTTTTCTATTCCAGAATTTTCCAAAGAATTTACTGCTACTCAAGAAAACTCCCTAATTTTTAGCTTTTAACCCAAAATATAAAATATATGCCATTTAAAAAAATCAGCACCCTGTATATTATGCTGTAAAATTGTTAAACTGTCATATAGAAACAATGTCAACGTAGAATGGTTTTCAAATATAATTTTTCGGTTTTGATAAATTGACGTCATTATTTACGTCAAAACCGGAAGTGGTATTTAAAATCCATTAGTATAAAAATGTTTCCTATATGACACAAAAAATATATTTTTTAATAATTCCTCTCTTTTACATTTATATCTTACTTTTTAAAAGGAATTTAATGGTACCACTTCTTACAGTGTACAACAGTAACAATGCTTTTCTGGATTTTAAAAATTTTTGATCCACCCTGTAAGTGGCATCACTTAGCTAATTAAAAAAAAAACATTTAGAATATAAAAGTTTTTTTCAGTTTCTATAACTTTTGTACCCCTAGCTTTTCTCTGTGGTGAACGGTTTCGGAGATATCGTGCTTGGTCGGACCATTAAGTCACAATCCTATTATTTTTCAAACATGTTTTTGTTGTTCATAATCGTTGTTAAAGAACTGTATAAAATAACAAAGTAATCCATTTAATTTTTATTTTATAAAGAAACCTATTACTCATTAAATTATCGCCTTGTTTGGCAGTTCTCGCAACATTTTTTGTCATTTCTGTATGAAATACCTCTGTATATTGAATAAAAAAATTGAATATTATAATATTTTTAAAAAAGTTGCGGAAGTGCAAGAGTCTTGCAGGTCGGTCTTGGTCTTGCGTAGTCTTGCACTCATCGGTCTTGGTCTTGGTCTTGGTCTTGCATACCCCGGTCTTGGTCTTGCAAGCGAAAAGGCGGTCTTGGTCTTGGTCTCGGTCTTGGTCTTGCTGCAAGACCAAGACCGCAAGACCAAGACCGGTCTCGCTTATCACTATTCACCCACAAATCGCATTTAGCACATTTGGGACAAATTTTTAAGTGCTTTTGCTTACTTATTTTAATGAGTTTTTGGCGATATATAAAACAAGGCTTTTGGAAAACTAATAAAATAATTTAAGTTCTCCTGAAAGCATTTACTACGGGTATCACTGCGGCAAACTTCATATAATTCTTTAAAGGGGGATATTTTTTTGAGGAATGATTTTTATTGTCTAATTATGCTATGGTATGTATGATGCTTCATTTTGTTACTTCTAAATTTAACAACTAAGCAAAAAGTAATTTTGATGCAATTTTAAAGCTTTTTTTACCACAAGGATTTAATAGTGTTTGACATGTTTGACGGCATCGCTTTACTTAAAGGAAAGCTGACGTCAAAACCTTTAAAATGTACTTGGCTCACCAGTGTCTTAAAAGACGTGTATAAGATTGTAATGTGCATAGAGTTGTAACAGATGACGAATCATAGGTTTATAACGTATGAGCCGGAAACTAAACAGCAGTCGACTCTATAGGTGTCAGTGTTTTTAAAGGATTCCTAAACAATCAGTTTTAAATAATACACAATCATTTTTTCACCCGAAGTCTTCAGTAAAATAAGGAAAACAAACAAGATCCGTCAGATCCTTCTTTATCAAGACAATACATCTAACGACTGATTGTTTAAGCACGCGAAAACAAAATTCATGGATCATTCACCGAACAGTCCTCATTCTTAATGTCAAAAATAAATTGCCTGGACAAAAATTTTTGATTTTGATTAGATTGCAAGGACACGAATTTTGGTCGAAGCAGAGCTAATAATTTATTTAAAAAGTAGAATACTATAACATAATTATTTTCGTTTGACAAAAAACACATCAACAAGAGACGTATTGAATTGTTTTAAAAAGTCAGTAGCTATGGTTACAACAACAAAAAATGTATAACATTGGTTCAAAAAGTCGGTAATCATAATTACCTACCAAGTGTTTTTCTCAATCGATAACACAGGTCCACAAAAAAAGTTGTGTGTGCTGGGTGTCGGACTAAGATTTACTGGCGTATTATTATCCGCTGAACACAAATCTGAAGTCAAAATTAAAAGTCAAACGGCAAAAAATGGAGAAAAAGCGTAATTTAAGATATTAAAATTTTGTTTTTTTTTTAAACGTTAATATCTCAAAAACTATAGAAGATACACAAAACGTTGTTATAAAATAAACTATGTACTTTTACAATACCTTTAATTTAAGTGAAATAACATTTTTGCCTAAATGGAATATTTTTCAAGTTATAATCAAAAAACCAAATTTTCAGGATTTTTTTAATGTATCCCTGGAATAAAAATTGAAAATTATTTTTTTTTTTATTGAATTTTTTCTGCAAACTTTAAGAGATTGGGGATTCAAATAAATAAAATAAATGATTTATAATAAAAAACCCCAAAAATCACATTAATAAAAAAAAATGTTTTTCTATTTTGGACTGAAAGTTTTAGTATCTTATTAAAAATGTTTATATAACTTTTTATGTAGACAATTTATAAACCTCTATTTTTTGTTTAATGAAATTTTTTGTATCTCTTATAGTTACAGTAGCAGTCCAAACATTCCGTGGTAGCAGGTTTCTGCCGGTAAATGTACCGTATCGGTTTTTTGGGTTTTTCTCAATTTCTTGCTGTTTGACCCCCAATTTTCACCAGATTCGTGTTTAGCAGAAAAAAAAAACAGAAATTTTTAGTCCGACACCCAGCACACAATACTTTTTTTGTGGACCTGCGTAATGAAGAGCCTCAACCTGTTTTTTGTAAAATATATATTTTTTTGTGGTAATTGCGATAGATTTTAACAGTGTAATTACCCTTCACATGTATAATGTTGCATTAAACCGATTTATCGTAAATAGGAATAACGAAACGCGATAAATTATTTGTTTTTGCTGAAAAAATCTAACGAAGCAAAAACATTAATATTGGAACTCGGTGTTTTGCTCTGACGACAAATTTAAAGGGCCAGACGTAAACTTTAAATCGTAATACCGCCCAAACTAATTTTTGTAAGACAAGATAGGAAGAGATTTGACGTGTTTTTGATAAAAATAGATTTTATGCGAGGAGCCCATTGTCACAAGTGAAACATTAAATTCCGCAGATATTGGTATTAAACATGCCTATGCTTAATATCCATTTAAAATCAATTGATCCTACTTGTAAATACGAAACAATCCAAACATTATAACACAAATCTATCGGGATATAATATTTCAGTCTGCACTTCTAAATCAAACTGCATATAAACAATTTCATTGACAAAAGTGAATGCACTTGTATTTCGAAGCGATTCGCGTTTCGAAGAAATTGATTTAAATTATTATTGGCCATTATTTTAAAAATAAATTGGTCTGTGGTATTAAGCTGAATTAAAAAAGTGCCAGATGATTCACTTCTTTATTAATTTATTGGCGACATTAAAATATTTATTGATAATGACTGGAGTATTAATTGATCTTTTAGTGGACCTGTTTTAAAAGGAAATTTAAAACAATGATTGGTGTTTAAAACGCCCCCAACGTAATTTTCATATTGAGATATTAATTATTGTTCAATAAAGGCTTTTATGACTTTACTAATTAAATGTTATCGGGTGTGTATGGGTAATAAAAGTTAGCACGTGTCAAGATTGAAATATTATTTTTAAAATTATTCTCTTTGTAGAGTAGGGTAGAGAGGTAAATTAAACTGGTCAAAAGAGCGAGTTTGCACAATCAGAGTATGGTACAAAAACTTGATAAACAAGCGGTTGCACGATCAAATTTGAATTTGTATATTTTATTTTATCTTGCTTTTAAATAACTAAAAAATATTCAAATAAATTGACCAAAAGTAGTATATATATATATATATATATATATATATATATATATATATATATATATATATATATATATATATATATATATATATATATATATATATATATATATATATATATATATATATATATATTATAATATTAAAATATATTAAATTTTAAAAAAATTTTAATTTTTAATAACCAAAAGTTTCCGCAATACATCATCACCCGCTTCAACATTTTGCCGTAGTAAAGTCCCTAACGTACGCTCAGTCATGACAGATCAAGACCACCCTTTGGGGAAGAAATAAACAAACTTGAAGAGGCCTTATTTCCCGAATGGCTATAAAAAACAAACAATTCCCGCACTCCCAAAAAAAATGAAAAAAAAAGCAAACGAAGAAAAGAAATAAAGCCATCATACCATATGTAAAAGGAATTACGAACAAAATTGGCAAAATACTTAATAGACACAACATTACACCCATCTACACGACAGAAAAATCAAAGACATCCTACCAACACCAAAAGACAAGATCCCATTAGAAAATCAAGGTGTATACGAAATACCCTGCAAACAGTGCAACCTTTCTTATGTAGGACAAACCAACAGAAAGATTAGCGCCAGGAGAGATGAACATATAAACGCATTAAAGAACAAAACAACAACTTCTTCTCTAGTACGCCACGTCATGAACACCGGACACAAAATTGATTTTCCCAACACCAGGATGCTTGCCCGTTGCAACAACCAAATGCACATTTTGATTAGAAATAAAAATCGGATTTGAGTATTTTTTTTGTTTCTTTGCATTTACTGCAAACATTTACCATAGTAATTGATATTTTTTACACCTTTAGAAAGTATATATTTTAACCCACCGACTTTAAAAAAAAGCAAATATTTTGACACGAGAATTTTCGATTGAAAATTAGGGTGCTTTTTCGATATTAAGTCAAAAATTACAGTGTGTTTTGGACATAAAAAGGTATGTACTGACAAAAGTTCGTAATTTTTTTTGTAAAAGATAAAAATAAAAAACTAAAAACTTGTTTATTTAAATTTTTTACATAAATTTTAAGGTTATGTGAAAAAGGTGTAAATACAAAAATTGTAGATCTTTTTATTACCTACAACTTTGCCATTTGACTTTTTTCCATAGGACTAGTAGTTTTGCGGAAAATGGAGATAAACGGTTTTTTACCTTTAAAAACTTACCCCCTTCCACTTCCCGACCTCAGATCGCCAGTAAATTATTTTTCCTTTTATTTTTGTTATTATTATCTTTCTTTTTTAATGGGTTTCATCCTACTATTATTTTTTTGTTGGTTTCAAAAATTATCCACCCTGGCAGTGTTATCAATTCTACCAACTTTTAGGTAGATCTACCTACTTTTAACTTTTTATTACAAATCTACTACCCTGAATAAAAAGTGTACCAACTATTTAATTTTTTAAAAATTTGATTTTATTTGTGTAAAAATAATATATTAATACCTTTACTCCTTGTCACCAACCAAATTATTTATTTTTTTTAACTCTTCGGTGAATTTTTGAATTTTAAACAAACTAGAAAGAGGGCCTTGCTGTCCATAACCGTCCGTCATTTTATAATTTACGTATATTTACTTCTGTATATGTTTATATATTCATATGACAGCCATAATTGTTATTAAACAAAGTTCAGTATCTAAAAAAAAGTTTACAGAGTATAATAAAATATGTATAAAATAGTCAAAAATTTGTATTTTATTGTTTGGTTGACATGCAAAAATCTTTGAATAAATAGCTCATAAAATAATCCACCAATTAAATTACGCTGTTCAGTCAATGATCAATAAAGAATATATAAATTTTGGCTCATTTAATGATTTGATTTTATTTTTATTCTGAAAATTGCCAATTGGTTTTTCTTATTGGTGTCTTAAAAATAGTCAGTAAAATAATTTATTTTTATTAAAACAGTCAGTTATAGATATTATATTACAGTGCAGATTCTTTATAAACCTTGAAAATAAAAAAGAGTTGGTAAATCTACCTACTTTTTAAATTAAGCATGGTCGGAAACCACCAACTTTTAAGGTTTTGGAAAAATTCGAGTTGGTAACACTGGACTCTGGTCTAATACTGATTACTCGAGTTAATTTCTTAAGTTATTGCAAGTTCAACTTGGCTTTTTGATCTGGATAAACTTATCTCGTGGTGTATAGAGAACTTAATGAATGGAATTATATGTGGAATGTAAAGAAGTGAGAACTTTTACTGATATATAATCCTTATAGGTCTGATCACTTTTTTTTACCTGCAATATGTATATGACTCTTACGGTGTGAATCACTCATGTACAAACTCGGCAACATTATCATCTTTTTAAAATTTTATGCCACCCAATACCTTTTTCTGTGATTCAAATCGTATAGGAACTTCAAAAAAAAAAATTAAAAACATTTTTTCAAGAAAATTTGCCACTTTAACAAACCGAACCCAAATTGGCGCCAAAACAAGCTTCGAAGGTCACTGCTGTATGCGTCACAGCCATATAAACAGTAAAGCGTTATTCGTGTTTTTAATACATTGTCACTATTTAAACGAGGTTAAATTTTATTTACGTGGCTACAGTCGAAAAAATTTAAGTTGCAGTTAATATCAAGAAGCATTGCTTTTTGAATAAGTAATCTGTACGAATCACAGAATAAATGGTCTTTTGTGCCCCTTTGCATGAGCACATCTGTGAGTACACAAAACAAAATTTTTGTAGGTATGTGTGCTTCGGGGGAATTATGAGCGTAACAAACAATGGTTTACCGCAGCGAGAATATGCCAGAATCAAAAAGTGAATTTTTCTGTTGTGAAGGGCACTTTAATGTAAGTTATAAATAAGGTTATAATTAACAAATACATAAATACCTACATAAATAATTTTTTTTCTAATTTGATTTAAACATCAAGTATTGTAAAAAGATGTTTTATTTTATTTGACATTTAAAATAAATACTTTTAATGATGCTTGTGTACCTCTTATTTCTGCGGAATTAAAACGTTCGTCATCTTTAATGCAATCCATCACCATAAACATATCCACAGAGGGTAAATTGTTTGTGGAAGCCTTGACAAATCCTTTGCTAGTCATAATGAACGAGTCCCTTCAAACTTCTTTGTTTTACCTGTGTTTTCGTACCCGAAATATTCGGTACTGGCTCTTTAATACGAACTTGTGAGATTATAAAATTGACCTGGGGATTCGTTTCTGGGAATTTATGTGGATTTTGCTTTAAAATATATGGATAATACCCAATTAGAATGTACGAGTATGTAGCAAGCCTATTTTTGACGTTCTGAATATCTGGCAGTCGTTGTTGAACCGTGAAGAATCGGTATAACATAGTATTATATGCATTGCGAAGGGGTTGCCTAAAAAAATTATGGTCAAGAATACGATAAATTAAAAAAATATATATTATTTTACATATTTTTATTCTACATGATAGTACTAATATATTACTTAATTTTTTTAAAATTTTATAAATAAAGCATTTGGAAATTTTTGGAATTAAAAAAATAAATTATTAAAAAATTTATTTATGAAATTAAAGAACAAAAAAATAGTGGTGTATTAATGCTGACATGTAGAATAAAAAAATAAGAACTGGCAATATACAGAGAGTATCAAAAATTTCTATTTTTTAATTAATTATGGCCTTGACCATAATTTTGAGTCAACCCATTCGCAATATATTTGTTTACATACTATATTTGATTAAAAAAAATTATTCGGATGGCAGATGGGTCAAGGTCGTCCCTAATTTTGATCTTAGACTAATAAGGGTTATTAATGAATAATTTTGTATATTTTAATAAAACTCATAAATAAACGATTACCGAAAATACCAGTTTAACATATTTTTTTTGTTACAGGTAATTATACAATGGACTCTCAAGAAGCGTGAAGGTAACATACAATTAAAAAATACTTATAGCAGTTACATATTAATCGTACCTCATTTAAAACATAAGCCAGTTAATCTCAAAGATAAATTACAAGTTGAATCTAAAAAAGCGTTATGGTATTTCATCAGGATATATATCCTCAGTTGTATCTCACATTTATCTTAGGAATGAAAACCACGCATTTATTGCATTAAACTAAGTAGACACGACACTTAAAGCAATTTGTTTTAAATAATACGAGATTAAGACTCGTACAAATGCACATTTTATTTCCACAGTGATTATTTCAAAATCTTTATTAATTAAGGCAAGTGAAAGCCATCCCGTTCGGTTACCCAATCAAGGTCCTTAAGAACATCCATTCTATATTGCATGTTTCTATGTGGGTGTCTAAAAAAAAGTGTGAATATGGTTTCCTTATTTTAAATATTTTAACAACCAACGTATTCGCTTTAAAGATTATTGACCAAAGACGTGTAAGAATACAAACGCGTTTATTTACGTTAAAACTGTTTGACAACATTATAAACTATTCACTTTAATAATTTTCCTGTTCTGGATACTTGCCAACCCTGCTTTAATAAACTGGCAACAGCGCACAGCACACTTTTGCGACGGAGCGAATAGGCCTTGTATTAGTTGAATTTTTTTTGTGCGCATGCCCCAACTTCCGCCTAGTTTTTCGGTACTTTATTTATAAATGTATGAACAGTGTATATGTTTATAAAAAAGTTAGCAATAAAACAAGTAATAATAAATATTTTGTGCATACATAATAAAATAATCAGGGCCGTAACCAGGATTGAATGTTAGAAAGGGCCGAAAAATTTTTAGGCAGTTCGAATTTATTTCTTTTATTTTCGTAGGTATTTTATATCCAAATTTAAGAACGATACAAAAAAACGTAGCAAATCGAAATATTTTTTAAAACAATTTTAACTACCTTATTAAAACTGTTTTAACACTTAAAACAGTTGTAATTTTATATGACGTCCAATTCCGTCAATTGCCCTTAAGAGTTCCATGTTTTTACAGAATTTCTCTTTTATCTAAGATGTAACTAAGTCAACTTAACACGTTTAAGCTGGGATTTTCTTTCTTTATCTTGGGTTTGAGTGGATTTATATAAAGGAAATTTTCCAAATCGCATAATTATTCAGGGTAGAAGGACCTTGCCTATTTCTTTTACTTGCAGAGATATTTCCATTTTGATTGTCAACAAGTTTTTCAGCTTGTTCCATGATTAATTAGAATTTATTTGCGTTTCTGATATTAGTTATTTGACATTTAACCAATAATTTGACCTCCATTGAATTTTTTAAACAACTGAATCTTGCCTGTAAAACTGAACTGGTTGCAATAATTTCAAAATTATTTTTATAATAATCAATATAACACAAAATACTAATGCCAACATGACAGTCTTTATGCCTAAATTTTTTGCCAGAAAATTTTTTGGCGTTTATGATGGCCTTTAAAGTCTAAGATTTCATTATAATTATTCAGTATCACATTAACAATCGCTAAATGCATGAAACTGTCTCACCAAAGGGATTTCGCCACTATTTTAACAACAATTAAATGCAGGCTATGATTGTAACAGTGTACATAAGGCACAGTTACAGGGCTTTTTGTATGAATGCAGCAACCCCACCTTTTTTTGTGAAAAATTTGTTAAATTCAATTTTTTTTTTTTGTGTTATAAATTCCCAGCAAATATTTATTAATACATTTTCTCTATTATTTTTGTCTCTTGTTCCACCTTCCAGTAGCGTAAACCATGGTACGTCGGAGCTTTTAATATTTGCTACAATATTTTCACGTACTATTTCAGCCAAAATTTCAATAACTTCATTTTGTATTTCTGGAGATGTATAAACTGCATTTTTCGGTATGTGTTGCATATATTCAGAAATGTAGGATCTTTTTTACAGTGTATTGAAAAAGTTTACAAAAAACCCTCTTTCCATGTTTTTTTCAGCTTCATAGGTGCCTCTAAATGCAAGTTTATTAATTGCAAGGAACTGAACCACCTCTGCTATAGATTTTATATAATATCGGTTTTTTTCAGGGATGTTTTTATTTATCATTGTGAAAACGGATGAATCTGTCGATTGGCGGTGAAGCTTCTCATGCCACATGCTCATGGAAAAAACATGTACGTCGGCGTTCTCGTGCTTACGAGACCCATTTTTAGGGTCATTGTATTTTTCCAATTCTTGTAACCTGTGGATATATAACTTCTTTTCTTATTAGCGTTTGGTTAAAATTGTCTGCAAGCATAACAAAACGCAGTATTCACTTTTGTGGAATATTCCATCCACTAAAATTATATATACCATTCCGCAAAATTTTTTTTTTGTTTTGAAAAGTTTTTTGAGACTACTTGTTGAATTGGTTCTCCTATAAATGGTAAATCGTCTGGCATTTAACTTGTATCCGGTAAAGTTTTCGTAATTACTGTGCTTTTATTTTTAACGACATTGCTAGAAATTCCTATATTGCTACTATTTCCATCATTGCTGCCTTCAGCACTTGCGTCTAATCTTTTTTTTTTTTTCGCAAAAAACTTTCTTATATCCATTAGGCGCTTTAAATGTTAGCACCTCTGAAAATGGTTTTATTATAAGAAAAATAGTACCTATATTATTTTGTGTCTTTGTTTTTGAAATATTATAGCGATTGAATATTAGAATTTTTCAACTTTAACATCTGAATACGTACGGAATCTACCAGTGTGTTAAAGTTAAAAAATCACTATTTTCAAACGGAAATATTTTAAAAACAGTTGAATTTGGTAGTAAGAATGTGTTTAGAATATCTGTTGGATTTAGCTTACCTTATAAATTTACTTTTAACTTTTTACCACTGATGGGTATAATAAAGTCTTGGTAATTTATAATCCATTAATCGATACTTGCATAAAAAGATACACGACACGATATTTCACCATTTAAAATGTATACCTAGATAATAAGGATACTATGAATAAATGAACATTTTATAGTATATAAATTTAAAATATCCAGAAGCGGTTATTTTCGTACCATTTAGGTAAATTCGTTGAAAAATCTATTTTTTATTTTTCGCTTTTCGGTTTTTTTGCCAGAAGGGGCGAATGCTTTTCCAGGCAGGGCGGCGCCTTGCCTGCCTCCCCCCCCGGTTACGGCCCTGAAAATAATAATACAAATATTTTAATTAATATATATATATATATATATATATATATATATATATATATATATATATATATATATATATATATATATATATATATATATAACGTTATCTATAAGGAAAGAGGCTAAAAACGTTGTCGTTATGGAGTATGCCTCAGTGATACGCGTAGTAAATTCTTTCAGAAGAATGTATATTATTTTATTAGTTTTCCAAAGCCTTGTTTTGAATACCGCCGAAAACTCATTAAAATAAGTAAGCAAAAGCATCTAAAAATGTGCTAAATGCGATTTGTGGGTAAAGAGGTATGGACGAGGTGATAGTCGATTTCAAGGAATTGATAATGTTAATAAAGACTCATATTTGTTCACTTTATTTTGAACAACCGAATATCCAGGCTCCATTAGTTGTGTAAAAAAAAGTAGTGACAAGGTAATATATCTAATTAATTAAAGATATAATACCTGAAATAATAAATTTGGTCGTAGGTAAAAGTAACTAGAACCGCCCTGACTGAAAAATATAAAGAATCAAAAGATTTACTTTTACTTACTTGTTACCATGACAAGTAGACTACGGTTCTACTTGATATCTAAATTATTATTATCCTAACCTCTCAACTAGTTCGGCTTTATTTTCTTCTTGAGGACGACCATGACACTTCAACCATCGTCTTAACTGAACACAGTTGTGGGCTTCTACAGTAAGATGCACGAATAAAACACTATCAGTTATATTTTTTATTTAACTGCACTGATATTAGAGGTAATAATGCTTGTTGCCCAGCCATATTTTTTATTAAATTTATTAAAAGTACCAGAAACTTTTATATTGCCCCCTGTTTAACATAGCGGACACGCTTGCGCTGAGCATACCCTTAAAAGGCATTGAAATGCCGTTTGAGGCACGTTGCCAAATGTAGGAAAAAACGGTGGCAAAGTTAATTGGTCGGCTTATTAAATTTTGATCGCTTTAGGAATGCGAAATTTAAATTATTTCTTAAATAAAAAACTATGTACTTGTTTATATAAAATATAGGAGAACTCTCAGAATTTAAAAATGTATTTTTTTAATATGTAAATAAAGAAATAATATGGGATTAATTCACTTTAAACTGTTTTTAAATAAAAAGTAATATTTTATTATACCCATTATACCTTCTTTATACATATAAGCATTTAGCATTATGATTTTTTGCATATTAAATTGGTGGAGGTTCCTTGCTAAGTAGATAAAGTCGGGATTTCAGAAAATTACTAAAAAATCATGATTTTTAAAATTTAACTGTAATAGTCAAGTACAAATCTCTTTCTTTCTCTATCTAACTTATAGCAATATTTAAACTAGGGGTTTATGTAAAGAAACTAAAAAAGAAATTGATATTTTAAATTAAAAAAAATAAAATAAAATCGTGCTGGGCCCAAGAGTTTTTTCATATTTTTGTCATAATTAACTCCGAATTTCTAGTAGGTACCTAAGTTTCTAGAAAAAGAGTTAAAGCTATATTTTGTTAAATACTCCTTTTCAAGAAAAAATAGTAAATTCGCATGAGCATATTTTTTTCCTTCATTTAATATTAAGTTTTAATAATTTGATTTTTTAAAATTTAATTTTTAAATAATAACAGCCCAATTTTACTTGACAGAGGATTATGGAGATAAATTTGGTTACTGTGCTTGGCATCAGTTGTTGTCCCTTATATCGATAAAATGAATCTGTAATGACGGTGGTTTAGAATTATCTATAAAGAAATACATCGTCAGGTCTATATTTTAAAATAAATTTAAGTTTTAACGGTTATACGGATAGCTTTTTTATAGGACCTTCAACTAATTTTGGATTGGGGCACTAAAAGTCTTAACTAGGTCAATGCCTTAAAAACACAACCATGCTTGTTATCGCGAAGAAGTATATCAATACTGATATACTGATCCTTAACTTATAAGTGCTCAAGTTATTTTATAATAAACAATCATTTAACCTTCTGGGTGTTACCTTTGAAAACGACCTTAATTGGCACAATCATATTTTATCCATTGCCACAGCAACTACAAAAAACTCAGATCCCTCTTTGAAGCTAGAGAGTATTTGTGCTCTTCTATCCCTTTATGTATTCCAAATCAGGCTTTGCTTGGAATGTCATTCCGATATCTTGGAAATAGAGTTTTCCACAATTCTTAGCATTCTCGATATCATTTGAAGAAGACCCGTTCGCCCTATTAATGACCAAGCTTTCTTTTCTTGTCCCCCACGGCTTCTGCTTCAAAGAGTTAGCCAGTATTATATTCCTCTGGTGGCTCCTAATAAACTGAAACTGAACAGGTCCCGCACTTCTCACTTTGTTCATTTCTTCATCTTCTCGAAAACCAAAAATTGATGAAATTGAAGCGATTTCACTAATTAATACAAGCTTCTACTGGTATTAGTTCGTGAATTTTATCAAATTTTATTGTAAAACCCAAATTTCGCAAAAATTGTTGCATTTTTCTTAGAATTAAAGGCATCTGAAAATTGTTAAGAGAAAATTTTTACCTAGCTTTTGCAAAATTTTTAATTTGATGAAAATTCTGGATCCGCCACTGTTTAAAGACATCGTTTTTCCAACGGAACTGACTATATTTACCACTTAAAAGAATTTACACGACTTACGCCATTAACATTGCTATTCGCAAGCGTGTAACACACATTTACAATTGAACATTACTTGCAATACCTGACACTTTAATACTTATATTTATGTAGAATATTTCACATTTGACGGGATGTACGATTATGAAGAATGATGAAGGTAACACACCATCGAGTAGAACTAATGGACCAACGGCTTAGGTCTAATACTTGTTTATTAAACGTAACTTTAGACTTAGATACTTCTTGGCTTTTTATGCAAACGTTAAAAGTACAGGTAGGAATAAATTACACTCTTTTGCATTTTGAATTTATTTATGGCTCGCTGTTATTTTTTAGTTTTTTTTTTGATTTTTATTTGTACAGGGTCTTTGATTATATTTACGTGGCTTTTGAGGCCTTTATTTTTGAAGACAGATTTTTTTTTTGTATAAAAATTGTAGGATTTTTTCCATATTATCTTTTGAAATTATCAGTAAGTATAAAAATTGTAGGATTTTTTCCGAATTATCTTTTGAAATTATCAGTAAAAAATGGAAAATATAGGCAACTTCAACTTTTTTTAATGAAACACCCTGTATATTATGCGCTACAACGAAAGATCTTTTTTTCTGATTTCAAATATATATACATTGATGATATTTGGATGAACCATTTTTGAGATATTTGAGGTTAATTATTAATAAATTACAAAAAAGTTTCATATTAGTATCAAGAAAGCCATGGAAACAATAAAATTGTTATGTTGCTAAATTTGGTGAGGGTTTTCTCTGGATTAATAATGTTTATTTTTGTGATTAAACATTCCTGCTAAAGTGAAGGAAAACTTGTCGGTGAATATAATTTTATTTAAAAACTTTGGATCCTGCTGCATAAACCCAGCTATTTTCAATGCATACATAGGTTCGGTCCTACATGTTTTGTTCAGGAAGATTTTGAACGGACATAAATTTATAAGGATAAAATTTTATAATCTGTTTTATTAAGTTCAGATGCCGCGTCCGAGATTGATATTTCAGGATTTTCTAAAATTATTAAAAGTAGTTAGTGCTAGTCCAATAGAAAAAGTATAATAATTATCCTGAAAAAACGAGGATATCCAAAACTTTGTTTTCATTTCGTGCTGCAGTCTTTTTCTTCATTTTAAAGTTTTTTCGTTCAATAAACTTTTTTACTATGTATTTAATAGTATCTATAGATGGTACCCGTTGTTAAGGATATAATAAGTAATATTCCCTTTGCACTGTCGTCACATTATTATTGTTACCATAAAACAGACGCATAATAGCGATTTTTTGTTCTTCTGAATAGCCCATCGACAAAAAAGCAATACAAACTACTTTTAATACTTAAAATGATAAATTTCAACTTTTGACAATATCAATACGTCAAATTTATTAAAACAATTTTATTGTTTTCATAGCTTTCTTGATACTAATATGATTTTTTTTTTCAATTTATTTATATTTTAAGCTTAAATATCTCAAAATTTATCATCCAATCCAATTTATCATCATATCCAAATATCATCAATGTATATATATTTAAAATCAAAAAAAAGATCTTTTATTGTAGCGGATAATATATAGGGTGTTCCATTTAAAAAAGGTGAAGTTGCCTATATTTTTCCATTTTTTATTGCGATATTTTTTTACTGATAATTTCAAAAGATAATATGGAAAAAACCTACAATTTTTATATAAAACATTTTTTTCAGTCTTCAAAAATAAAGGCTCCAGAAGCCACGTAAATATAATCAAAGACCCTGTAGTGTAAAATGCTAAATTAAAATATAAGCTCGATTTATACCTATCATACACAAGTTTTTAGTTAGGAAAAGAAGAATATAAAATATGAGAAGTCAAAGTTATAATATAAGCGATCTAGTAATAAAGGGCATTGGCGCCCAAAGGGGTAATCGGCCTATACACTTTTTGTAATCTTACCCAGCTAGGCCTATTGAACATAAAGAGACGTGGTTTATTCTGTTTTTTTATTTGCGTGGGTGCTTTAGAAAGGGTTTTATTAAATCATAAAATTTTTTTTTTTTTTTAATATCTTAGCCGCATTAAAAGGTTTTTTAGTTTTGCTTGCGTCAAATTAAAGATATTCTAAGGGCGGATAAGGCACAATTTTTTTCAAAAATTTTTAAGAGAAACTAATTTTTTTTAGGCTTTACAAATTTTTAATAGTCTTTTTTTATCAAAGCCCATTGACCCACGTCATGATATAAAAAATATATGTGTATGTGTCTTTAGTAGATCTAGCTTCATGAATATTTTCATTATTTTTGAAAGGGTGATAGGAGATCAAAAAATCCAAAATCTACTTTTTTTGCTATTTTTTTTAGAAAAACTTTCAAGTTTATTATTATTTTTTAAATTTATATAAAGAATAAAAGTTTTAAATAACTTTTGTATTAAAAAGTAAACAACAAAAATAATGTAAAAAATATTTAAATATTACTAAAAAGTATAGGCAAAGGACCTCGCAATTTTCTTATCCTCCCAAAATGACCCTTAAAGTTCCTTGAGGATTTTTCTTATGGAAAGTGAGTTTCGACCAATTGTTTTTAAACTTTGCATAGTGATAGTTCTCAACACGCTGATCAAAAATCTCCACGGGCACAAAACCCGAAAACACCCCAACCCGCCAAAATCACCCTCAAAGGTCATTGGGGATAATTTTGACTGATAGTTTGGTCAATTGCTCTGCGGAATTTTTTTAAAGTGTTGTCGAATTGTAGCCACCTAAATATATACAAAGTTAAAGCCTGACATTTCCTATACCTGGATTTCTTAAGGGGTATTTCATTCCCTTAAGAAATCCAATACCTCCTTCCCCGACTTTAGAGTCCAATCTCACCAGCTACTAAAGTCTGCTTCCCTGTTGACGGGTGGCGAAACCATTTTATCATGAATTTCATTCTTTGGCCAGTTGTATATCCTAATATTCCCTCCAACCCCAATAATTGGATACCCACTCACACCCCTTCCCCAAGGCCTTGCCAAACACTATCAAAAAATTCCGCAGAGCAATTGACCAAACTATCAGTCAGAATCATGCCCAGTGACATTTAAGGGTGATTTGGGGGAGTTGGGGGGTTTTCGGGTTTTGTGCCCGTGAAGACGTGAAGAGAACAATCAGTAAGTATGCAAAGTTTAAAATCAATTGGCCGAAACTCATTTACTGTAAAAAAATCCCCACTGACTTTTAAGTGTGATTTTAGGGAGGGTTTCGAGTTTTGTGTTGAAAACAATTGGCCGAAACCCATTTTCCGTGGAAAATTGCGGGGTCCTTTAAAAAAAATTGTCTTTTCAGTTTATCTTAAATCTTTTCAAACCAAAAGTTATTTAAAACTTTTATTTTTCAGAAAAATCAAAGAATAATTATAAAATGTAAATGTTTTTTCTAAAAAAATATCGAAAAATAGCGTGTTTGGGTATGCATGACGGCCGAGCAAGGGTAAGATGGAGACGTGGTGAACGAAGAAGTCCACAGTTTATGTTGAAAGCCATATTCACCGAACCGTGGGCGTTATGATATGGGGTGTCATATCCATTGGAAGCACGTCACCTCTAGTTTTTATCCAAGGCAACATGACCGCCTTCGTTACATTCAGGAAGTAGTGGAACCACATGTTTTTCCATATGTTCAGAGCGTTGAAAATGCCATTTTTCAACAAGACAACGCCAGGCCGCATGTTGCTAGAGTAACTTTAGCCTTCATGGATCAATACCATATCAATAGTTTACCATGGCTTGCAAGATCGCCCGATCTTTCTCCAATAGAACATGTGTGGGGCATACTCGGCCGAAGGTTGCTTAACTTACCCCATCTTCCACAGGCTCTAGAAGCACTTAGACATAAGTTGGTGGTAGGAATGAAATACCTCATTAGGACACTGACCAGCTCATCAGAACAATGCCACGGGGTACGAATAAGTGTGTAAGACATCGAGGGTCTATGACACATTATTGACTGCAACTCGGTTCGATGATAACCAACGTGGCTGAAACTCTAATCATTTATTTATTATTATTAATTAAACATGTAAGCAAAATATAAATGAAAATGATTAAATACATCTAGGTGTATACCTTTCTTTGTCATTCAGTATATATTCCTCTTTACGACGTGTTTAGGATAATATAATTTAAAATATAATAATTTAAAAAACTTTTGTCACGTCGCGAGAGAAAATCAATCAATTTCTTTTAATTTATTTAAATTACTCGACGGAGTTATTTAGCCATTAATTACTTATACGTTTAGAAAAAAAATATAAGGTAAATGTGTGAGGTATCCCGTAATTGTATAGAACCCACAGGTTTGCAAATTACGCGCTTGCTGTAGAATACATTAATTTCTTGTTCGAGGCTTGAGTGGCATGTAATCTTTGTTTTGCCATCATCGCGTCTATATGTAATGGTAATGAATATTCTCTTAAATTTAGGGACCACACACAGAAAGACTAAATCATACCAAGAACACTTTTGTAAAATAAAGGCCAAGTTTCTACCCAAAAATCTCGGCCTCTGAAAGTACCGAGATCTAAAATTAGACCAAGTTCTTTTTTGACTTGATAAGTTTCTTACTGATTTGTCTGTAGTCTATGTGTGTCCTTTTTTCATTAATACATGCAGTTTCTTTTCAATAATACAGACAGATCAGTAAAAAAATCCAAGTAAAAAAGAACTTGGTCTAATTTAAGATGTACGGGATTTAACATTTTTATTTTCTAAGTTCAATAAATGAAATAAAATTTTGTCTGCATTTTAAATTCTAAAAAAAATCATGACCTTAGAAATTCAGGTTCAAACAGATTGCAAACTTCTAAAATACTCCCTAAATAAACGGTTTTACCGCCCTTGTTTCAGGGCGTACCGAGTAAAAATGGGCAGTTTTTAGAATTATGTTTTACTGGTGTCCTAAAATTATGTAACGGCCATTAAATCTTGAGGAATTCTTATTCCCTATCGTAAAATAGGCTTATACCACCTTCTACTAAATATAAATACTTGTTGAAAAACCTAATAAAGAAACAGGTGTCCGTTGTCAGTGTCTAAAAATATTTTTTAAATGCCAAACATAACTTTGGATCCAAAAGTATTAATTATTCATTATATTGAGCAGAGAGGTTGACCAGAAAGGGATGTGACGGAAGAGCTTAACATCCCAAAGAGTACTATTCATTTGTTAAAAAAAAATGACAGGAAACACAGACTCCTTTGAGAGAAGAGCTGAAATTAGTCGCCCCAAACTATCGAACCAAGAACAAGACAATAATTAGTAATTATGCAGAAACTGGCCACAACGCCGATTTTAACGAAATTTGGAAAAGTCAAAATTTGACAAATTTTTTGCCCAAGATTTAATGGTCGTTACTGTACTTACATATTATATTTTAACTTTCTTCCTTCTAGAAAAGCGCCCCATAAAGTGAATGAGTAGTGAAATCGGTAATTTTCAAAATCGACTATCTCAGAGACCACTTGACATATCTTCCTTAATTTTTTTTTTCAGGTAATCAAAATACTTATGTCAATGTTTATATCAAATATCTTCTTTACCTTTATATAGAACAATAAAAGAGTTATAATAAAGGAGAAAAGACGCTGAAACCTTTTGTGTAATTTACACATGTCAATACTTCAGGTACGTAGTCAGGGTCCAAAAATAAACATAAAAGCTTATACTTATATAGGGTGTTAAAATGCTTATTTAATTTTTCTATTTTTTAATAAAATCTATGATAATGTAAATATTGGAGTAAAAATTGGTATCCGGGGTTTTTTGGTATGACGGATTCGAATCTAAACTTATTACGGCTCTTACTTGTAGGGGGCGCCACCTACACGTCATTTTATTATTTTAAACAATCGCAACTTATTGGTACGACCCTTTATTACATTTTTGAGTAAATTAAATAATTGTTTTGTCAGTTTTACGACAAAAATGTATACTTGTTAAAAGTTGATATGAGCAACCGTTTTTGAGATATTTGAATTTAAAAAAAATAGGACGCATATGATTTTATTATGGCAAAATTTAAAAAAAAACAAAATGTATAATTAAACAATATGTATTTTAATTTTCAATAAAATTATTGTTTTTAAATTATGTTCAGCAAATCATAAGCTAGGTTTTATAACTTTTAAAAATTCCACCATTTACTTCTAAGCACATGTCAGCTCTGTGGTGAACACCCTGTATCTCGGAAACGAAGGCCTAGCAGACCCATATATTTGTATAGACTTTTATTTTTATTTTTGGACCCGGAGTACGTACCTGAAGTATTGACATTTCCTCATGAATCACCGTGTATATAACCTTTTTCATAGAGCTTACTAAAAGGCATATTTTTTGTTTTTTAACAGTTTTTCGTAACTCTTTTAGTTTTTAAGATATTTGCGTTTGTATTTTAAATTTAAATCGTTAAAATCTCAAAAACTAAAAGGGCTACAAAAATTGTATACAAAAAAACTGACGTAGTGTTATTAGGCTATCAGTTTTGATTATATATCTATTTTGCCTAAAATCACTAGTTTTTGAGTTATATTAAAAAAAACTATTTTTCACGATTTTTTTAAAGTAAAAAAAATGCAAAAAATGAACCCGCTAAGCTGAGGCAGCAGTGCGGCTTTGAATTGACCATTATTCGTAGTAATATGAATAATGCTCAAAACCGCAAAAAACCAAGCCAATAAGAGATATGCATGAATATTTCATGCATATCTCTTATTGGCTGGGTTTTTTGCGGTGGCCTCGTAGACTATAGGTTTTAGTGATAAGTCGGCCACCCTTGTCAAGATAAAATTAAAATAAAAAATAGAAATTTAAACTAAATTTTAAAGAAAATTTTGGATTAAAAAGTTAGGAAATTCTGACAGCCTTTTAAAACGTTTTGTCGTAAATGACATTAGGTTGTTTGACTGGTATATTTATAATTTAAACAACCAATTTAGAAAAAAAAACAAGATCTTACATGACAGACAGTATGGATTCCGTCACAAAAGATCCACAGCTGACCTTCTTTTCTTTGTGTCACAACTGGAACAAGTCCCTTGAATTTTTTGGTGAATCCCAGATCGTTGATCTTGACATTTCCAAAGCTTTCGATTAGGTCTGGCATGATGGACTTCTTCACAAACTTCTTTCTTACGGTCTTCCACCTAAGCTTTGCTCGTGGCTTTCCACTTTCCTTTCTAATCGACGTATATCAGTTATTGTAGATGGTCATTCCTCCAGCTTTTACCAAATTAATGTTGGGGTGCCCCAAGGCTCAGTACTGGCATCCACTCTGTTTCTTCTACACATTAACGATCTTCTTTCTTCCACAATCAATTCCATTCATAGTTTTCCTGACGATAGTACCCTCCACTCTAACATTCAATTTCTCAAGCCAGTCCATGAGCCTGATTTGGAAACCAAGCGTAGGTCAATGCGGATTTCTCTCTCACAAGACCTCAAACTTATCATGGATTAATGCCTTCAAAACACAGTCCTGTTCGCTATCGCAAAAAAAGTTTGCCAGTGCTCATCCGTTACATATGAGCGGCCAAATTCTGCAGAACAAAGAATCATTTAATCTTGTCGGCGTTACTTTTCAAAATAACCTCAACTGTCACAAACACATTATATCCATAGCCTCAGCAGCTTTAAAAAAGCTTGGATTCCTCTATCGAGCCAGAAAGTATTTCTCTTCTTCCAATCTGTATACTCTGTATGTGTCTCAAATTAGACCCTTCAGAGAAAAGCTGTTCGTCTTATTAATGATCCCACGCTTACAGAGAGGCTTCCTCCTCTTGCCCACCGTCGAGCTGTGGGGGATCTGTCGCTCTTCTATAGGTATTTTCACGGCTTCTGATTAGAGGAGTTGGCCAGTATAATTCCTCCTTTGGCAGCTCCCAACAGAGCAACACGTAGTGCAACTTTTATGCACCCTTTTACAGTTCTACTAGAGAGGCCCCGAACTTCCCGCTTTCTTCTTTCCTTCATTCCTAGAGTGTCCAGGCTAAGGAACCTGCTACCCGCAGAAATTTTATCTTTTTCTCCCAGTCTCCAAATATTTAAGTCCTGTGGGAACACACTCCCTCTCACCACACTTAAGACACCCACGGTACGTTAGTACTTAGGCCTTAGCCTTCGTGGACTGTCCACAGATAAAAAAAAATAAAAAAAGTTCTTTATACCCTGGGACCGAAGTGGTCCCATTTTCTAGAGATATCAAGGAGAGTAATCCCAACGAGAACATACTGAAACATGAATCCGCCACAAAACTATAGAACATATTTATGAAAGCTTAATGCTTAAAGCTAGGGTTTTACTTTTTTTGGCGCATCATACCCAGTTTCGGACTCGCGAGACCATCAAGACCAAGCCGAGAATTCTATACCCATAACGCACCATTCACATTTGATTAGATATAAATCAGGTGATCTTGGAGGCCGGAGCAAAATATTAATTTCTGCCTTTTTTAGTAATTTATGGTCATCTGGCCGCATGTAGTCGGGCTATATTTCTTCAAAAACTGTAGTTTATCAGCGGACCAATAAAAATATCGATAAGCTACAGCAAAAAATTTAAATAAAATTTACAGACTTATCCAGGATCATAATATTAGAAGAAAGTTTTTAGAAAGACTAGAAAAGGGTGCATCGGGCCAGTTTCGAAAACAAAGGAGAACATATCGAACATTAATTAAGTTTTATATATAGTTTTGCTTAGATGGTATCAGTTTTGTATGTATAAGTTTAGCAAAAGATATATTTACAAAAAAACATTTGTTAACAATTTGTAAAAAACATAAACAATTTTAAAACTTGATGTTTTAGTTGTCTAAATGACACTAACGCCAAAGGGTGAACAGAAATCCGTATCAATCTGTCAGATGCTAATGGCACGACGACGAAGATTTTCTTGATTTAAACTTGCAGTAAATAGACGTTTTGAAATTAAAAATTTATCATTTTAGATCAAAAAAATTTCGAGGAATCGGATAATTACATAAAAAATAGACATTCCATTTTAAAAAATATATATCAAAATGACCTCTGGCAGTTTTATTTGAGGTTCAAATATTTTTTATTCATCATTTTTTTGTTTTTTGAATAAAAGTACAGTTAAAGTCAAAAAAGCAGCATGTCAACTCCTCGCTGGATAAGCCTGTACATTTTCCAATGCTTAATATTTTTTGATGACTAAGTAATGGTGAACATAAAATAAGTCTTACATAATTTACCTATTGATAATATAAAATAATTAATGACATAGCGGGTACTTAAAATCTAAATAATATGCATATTATTAAGAAATAAAATTTACTAACCTGTCAATAAAACCTTTGTTAAGTTGAGCTATACACCTTTTATGCAGGTAAATTATAAACTCTCTAATGATTTACTATAATGTTAAAATTGCACTCTGTAACAGTATATCTTTATAATTTAGTGCCATTGTAAAATTTCTGATATTTCCTGGATCGTAAACTCGCGGGGTGAATAAAATTTATTTAATAATGTTTTTCAACGTATAGTTTATGAATACGGCATCAGGCAGTAAATATTTGATGATATGAAAATTGCACGTCCCGTCTGTAAAATTGCTTTATCGGATACTTGGAAAAGGTGATAATATATTATATTTCTGTATTTTTTTACAAATACTGAATATGCAATCAATATCTGTGTAATCAAATGCAAATGTGCCAAAGAAAGTATACAGAAAGCAAATACAAGGTTGTTCAATAAGTTTTGTCGTTCGATTAGAAGAATACAATTTAATAGTTTAAAATATAATATATTATTAATATAATCTTCCTAAACTTCAACCCGCTTTTTCCAGTGATCTTCTAACTCAGCGTTTCTCAAACTTTTTCACATATGAAACCCTTTTAACAGGAAAAATAAACACGGAACCCTCTTAATGCTGCACAAATAAATATTTTTAAATTTTAAATTATAGGAATAAATAGACTCGTAATATCGTTATAATTTATTTTTTACAAAATAAATTGGTCATACACTTAAAAATATTATATTAAAGAACCTAAAAGGAATTAGAACATGCAATAATAAAAGGATACTTTTATACCTAGATAAGGCTATCAATGCCAGGAATGAAACTATTTTCACTCTTCACACAATTTTTTTTATCTTGGGACAGTCCACGAAGGCTATGGAGCCGTACTGTACCGTGGTTGTCTGAAGTGTGGTAGGAGGGAGTTTACTCGCACGAGACTTAAATATTAGGAGATCTGAAAAAAGGGAAAACTTCTGCGCTTAGCAGGTTCCATTTCTGGACAGGGATAAAGGAACAAGCAAAGTTGGAAGTTGGGGGTCTCTTAAGTTAGACTGCAAAAGGATGTATAAAAGTGCACTACGTGTTTCTCTGCTGGGAGCTACCAGAGGAGGAATTATACTCCCCAACTATTCGGAGCCATGAAAATACCTATAAAAGAGCGACAGATACCTTACAGCCCGTCGGTGGGCAACGGAAGGAAGCTTTTCTGTAAAAGTGAAATCATTAATAAGACGAACAGCTCTTCTTTGGATGGAGTCAAGAATGCTAAGTGTTGTAGGAGACGCCACTTCCCAGGCATGAGAAAAACATAGATAATTTAGTGAAATATGAGTTTTGACGATAACATTTGATCAAATTCACGAAAAAAATACAAATAGAGGATTTGCTTCTGATAGTCCAATTATTTACTAGCAAATATCATTTTTTTTACCAGTGTTCCCCTTCAGACCAATAGCATCTGGTAAATTTAGTGTGGATTTCATGTCTCACTTTTTAGATAAAAAATTTTGAAAATCCAAGAGCTGCCACTGGATCTTATTGATGAAAGTTGCAGTCCCATATCGGGCTCCGCGTTCAGCTTATTGCATGCGATACTTATTTTTCGGTAATACGTAAGTCGAAAAGCCAGTCAGGATTCTGAACTCAGATAAGTTTTTTCGCGGAACCCTTGCCGAAGTCGTGCGGAACCCCGGGTTCCGCGCAACACACTTTGGGAAACGCTGTTCTAATTTATGAATTCTATCTGTGAAGTGAGAATCCGGAAGACTATCGAAATACGCTTTTACGACGAATTACTCTTCGTTCGACGAAAAACGTTTCCCATGCATTTTTTAAAATGTGAGAACTGTTAGGGGAGTTAAATCTGACAAAAAGAATGGAAATTGCAATCTCTTCGAGTGGGTGCGTTGTCTGGATGAAATTTTTTTCTCTAAACCTTCTATTACAATCCACGGACTAACCAGAACTTTTTTAGGATATCTAAAAAATTATTTTGATACCTTCTTGCCGATTTTCTGCCGAAGTACTGGGTACTGCTAACCACTTCTTAGCGTCTTGTTTTGATTCAGATTATAGTGATGGACGCAAGTCTTATTCCTAGTAATTAAACGACGAAAAAAAAATTCTTTCTTAAACGCTTTAAATGTTGCTGAGATAGTTGCATTCGAATGTGTTTATGTTCTGTTGGTGACTGCGACACCAATATTTACACATAGCACATAGCTTTCTGAAAACCACAAACGCTAACAAAAATATTGCTTACACTGCCTAGTAAAATCACCAGAACTTTCATTTAAATCTCTCTCAGTTAATCAAGGTCTTTCAAATTTATATTTTCTAATTTTGCTACGATTTCTGGTGTTAATTCACTTTGTGAAGGTTCTTTACGTGGATCGTCTTCAAGAATTGTATAACCACGTTACAATTCGAAACCAGAAGTGATAATAATAGAATTAACTTAACTTTGACACGAGAATTCAAGTCTCACATTTATTGTTCTTGTTTTTTGATATGTGCGATACACCTAGTCCTGTTTTCTGTCAGCAATAGCTTCGTTTAAAAAAACTTTAACGTTCTTTAATACAAATAATTGTTCTTTTTGAAATGCCATCTTTCATTTGTGTAAATATGTAAGTTTTAAGTGATTTGGTTTATAGTAGTACGGCGGTGATAGCCCCACGTTTATGCGCCATTTTATCAACAAGACATTTACTATGTTTCTTTAAAATTGTTAGACAATGTTATGGTTTCAATAACACTAAAATCTTGGACTTCCATTATCTTTATTTGTTAATTGATACACAACCTTTCGGTTAGTGATGTATTTTCAACCGTGTTCAAGTGATAACTCCACAGGACCAAATATTTATGACTATTCCATATATTAAGGAACTTCAGAAGAGATCCGCAGAATAGCAAATAGGTACAATATTAAAACATCATTTAAATCTCAAACCACTTTAAGAAGTATTCTTACTAAGACGAGACCGGATAACAATGTTTCAAAAATGACTGTATCTACCAAATACCCTGTGAATGTGGTGAGGTATACATCGGGGAAACAAAAAGATCACTTGAAATTAGAGTTAAAGAACACAACAAACAAACGGAACGAGGTGAAACGTCGAAATCAGGGATTGCCGAACACGCATGGTCAAAACAACACCACATACAATGGTCGGAAGCAAAAATCATTCATAAAGAAACCCACTGGAAGAATTTTTTTTTTAAAGCTGTAATAATTGCAAACAACCAAAATGTATTTAGCAAACCTAGTGTCGACATTCCGAATCTCTGGCTGCCGTTGCTGAACCGTGAAAAGTCGGTCAAGCTTCGGTGAACAACGGATAGTATATAAGGACGTAGCTTTTAAGAAGTTTTTAGTTATCACTTCAAAACGGTTGAGATACATCACTAACCGAAACATTGTGTATCAATTAACAAATGTAGACAATGGAAGTCCTAAATTTTAGTGTTATTGTAACACATTTACTATACCGATGTTTATGTAGACGGACAATATCAAGTAACTTTACTTTACTACATATTTTTATCGAATCGTCTTCTGATTTTAACCAAGTTGTTATATCGGCTTTTTGCCAAACAGAAGTTAGTATTTTTGCACTTACCGGTTGGGATTTAGCGCATTATCTATAACGATTACCAAATCAAGCTCCAGGCGCGACAATACGTATAAAAACCTCTTTTTAAAAACTGCGCACGTTGAAATCAACATCTATAATATGGATAACAATTAGTCGACGGCCCTTATAGGAAGGAGATTTTAAAACCTCTGAAAAATCCATCAATGAATACAACTCAAAAACGAGACAAACATTAACAAATCCAGTGATAGTGACTATGTAACAGATGTCGACCACGTAAATGTTACATAGATCGTTAATTGTTGCAAGATATTATTAAATGAGTTTCTTTTCCTATTGCTAGTATTACTGCCTTAGATGAGTAATACCCATAATCATACCTATCTCGAAAGAAATATTATATTTTTTTATTTGTTTAGTTATCCTTTATTCCTTAATAACACTAAAATCTTGAACTTTTATTTACTTTATTTGTTAATTGGACCACAACGTTTCGGTTTCAAGTGATAACTAAAAACTGAAGTTTCTCAAAGGCCAATAAAAATATTGAATCTAAACAAGAGAACTGCTCTTAAAGCTACGACCTATATACTATTTGTTGTTTATCAAAACTTAACCGATTTTTTACGGTTTAACAACGATTGCCAGATATTGGAAATGTCAATACTAGGTTTGTCTTAACACCTTCAGGTTATTTTCCCTATTATTATACAAACTCATTTAACAATATCCTTTATATTTTCCCCCATTCTTATGACTGGTGTAAACCCCAAAAACATTTTTTTAAAATTAAATTTGCCACAATTATTAAGGGATTATCTAGTTCCGGCCTAATCCATAAAGATATATTACACGAAAGGTTTTAGCATATTTTTTCCCTTAGCGTAACTTCGTTATCATTCTACATAAATGAGATTTGGTATATAAATTTACCTAGGTATTTTAATCACTTGTGATAAAATTAAGAAAGTGATGTAAAGTGGTTTTTGAGATATTTGATTTTAAAAATCGCCCATATTACTACTGACTGACTAACTGACTTGTTTATTCATTCATTCACTGATTCAGGAAAATTATGGGGCACTTTCCGTAAGAGAAGAAAAAATTGTTACGTGGGTAGGTTTTAAGACACCAGTAAAGGAATAAGAATAAAGGAAAAAGTATGGGGTAATATCGTATATTAACGGGATATTTTAGAACTTTCAAATCTGATTGAACCTGAGTTTCTGAGATCATAATTCTCTTGGAATTTGAAATGCAAGCTGGATTTTATTCCATTAATTGATTTCAAAAAAAAAAGCTCATATCAAAAACACTTATTTAAAATCTGGACCTCCTTAAGTACTGAGATCTAAACTTAGACCAAGTTTTTTTTATGACTTGGCAAGTTTTTACTGATCTGTCTGTATTAATAAAATAAGTACATTAATAAATACAAACAGATCAGTGATAAACTTGCCAAGTAAAAAAAAATTGGTCTAAATTTAGATTTTTGTACTTTAAAAAACCGATTTTTTTGGTTAGGAACTTGGTCATGATTTTACATAAGTGTTTTGGTACAACTTGAAAATTAATACAACTATTTTAAATGTCAACAATTACATAAAATCACAAATATGGAAAAGATATATAGGCAAACGAAACATTTATTTATTTAAGGCACTCTTGTAATGTTAATAATCTGTTTCTTCGACGGTAATGGAGACAAAATAAATAATAAACATATTATCTCAAACAAAACAAATATACGGGTTTGTCAGAATGTAATTGGCGTAATATAACTGAGTAACAACAATCAATTGAGATTTATTGTTTATTGATTTGATAAGCATTTATCTCTTACTACCGTCGTGAATTGAGCTTTTACAACTAAATAAATCAAATTGTTGCAATACAGTAGATTTATTCGCTATGCAGTGTTTGATAATGGATTTCTTTATGTAAATAGTTGAAATTGCTTTGGGGGATTGGCATAAATAAATGTTAGGTTTTTTGAGGGAGTGTTTGCAAATTAAATTGTAATTAATATATTTTTAGTGGTCTAGTACATAATATTTTTCAAGACCAAGATTAGTGAAATGTTAAATTTTGGAGTCCAATTATTTAGGCTCCTTTTACAGAGCAAAATAGAAGCTGCGTTTCTTTAAATAGAAGCTGTCATGGTACCTAAAATTTAGCAGCAAATCACCAGGTTAACCTTTAAAAAATGGTGCATAAAACATAAGAATCCAAAATCTGTACAAAAGGTAGCTTTTCCTTGTTTTCTATGTATATGGAAATACCTAAAAAAATTTGCCATTTTTTTCTTTTAGAGTAAAAATCTAGATTTAAGTGCAATTTAGTTACGATACGGGTATGAGGACTTTTGGAAAAATAAAAAAAAAAACAAAATAGTTTTTTATAAAACCTAAATTTTCTACCCCTTTAATTTTTTTTTATCTTTGTGACAGCTCACAAAGAATTTTTTATATACATATATACTGTATACTAGACATATGCATATACATATATACTTCTAAGTACCAGAGTACCGTGAGTGCCGGGTTTTCCGATGTTTAACCAATCTTGTTGGAAAAAAGTGATTATACGATATTGTTTAAACAGGCTGGGTGTTTAAAAAACACAGTTTAAAATATGTTGAAGTGATATTTTAGACGACTAACGGCCGAGTGATGATCGCGTTGTTAAATTTAGCAATGGACTTAGCAATTGTTAAAAGTTAACAACGGTTTAGAATGTTTAACAAAATGTTAAATTTTGACAGGTTGCCTACTAAAATCATTGAATAAAACTGATAATGACGTTTTGTTACACATTCTAAACCGTTGTTAACTTTTAACAATTGCTAATTTAACAACCCGATCATCACTCGGCCGTTAGCGTATTAACTGTAATTACCCGATTTTAATTTAGTAAACGGATTATTAAATTTTAAAGAGTAACTGCAAAAATCGCTCAAAAACTTCCTGCTTTTTCACAATTCACTGAGAGGTGCGGAAAAGACATAAAGATATGTATTATATACCAAATTACTTGTCGCAAAAAAATAGGTTGAGCATTGCTTTTAGTTTTTTACAAATTTTCAAAAATCACCACTATGTAGGGGTTGGAAAGTCGCCAAATCTGAAGAATTACAAAATAGCAGTGGTATTAAAAATTATTCTCAGAACGATTTTTGTTTCGAAAAAATGAAATAATACATCTCCATTCCTGAGAAGGTTGTAAACCAATCCTGATGGACAATGTGGAGGTGCAATCAACCCTTAAAATATATAAAATCATATGCAACTTTAAAAATTGCAAAAAAAAATTTTTAGGACATGTCTAAGGGTGGCTTTTAATCGAAATTGACTCTGAACGGTGTTTTTATTTTCATATTAAATTTAAGATATCCTAAATCATTTAAATATTTTTTTACAATTTCAAAAGTTGTATATGATTTTATATATATTAGGGGATGAATTTACCCCCTTGCAGGAGTAGCTTTAATCAGAAATAAACTCGAAAAATCTAAGAAAGCCTGTTTTATACCTACACTGGATGAAAAATATGAGGTTAAAACGCATTTTGCATAAGCTAACATTTTATTTAATTTTTCTCATAATAAGGGTGGCTTTTGATCAAAACTTATTCTGAACGTTGGTTTTATGTTATTATCATATTTAAAATATCCTAAAACATCTGAATAATTATTTTTACAATTTTAAGTTGTATATGATTTTCTACATTTAGGGGATAAATATACTCCCTTGCAGGGATGGTTTTGGTTAAAAGTGAACTTAAAAAAATCTAAGTACATCTGCTTTATATACTTGGATTGAAAATATACGAAGCTAAGACTTGTTTCTTACTAAATATTTCCTGAAAACCCGTTTTTTGCCAATTTTAAAGTTGCATATGAGTTTATATATTTTAGGGGATGATTGCACCCCCACATAGTACATGGGGGTTGGTTTACAACCTTTTTAGGAATGGAGATGTATTATTTCATTTTTCCAAGATCCATTTGAAACAAAAATCGCTGTGAGAATAACTTTTAATACCACTGCTATTTTCGCAATTCTTCAGATTTGGCGACTTTCCAACCTCTAAATAGGGGTGATTTTTAAAAATTTGCAAAAAACGAAAAGCAGTGCTCATCCTAATTTTTTTGCGACGAGTAATTTAGTATACAATACATATTTGTATGTCTTTTCTTTACCTCTCTGTAAATGGTGAAAAACAGGCAGTTTTTGCGGTCACTATTTTATGCTACAACTTGTATATTTTTGATTTCCATATAAATCTGGCCAGCATCAGGAGCCTTCTTTTTAATTGATACATAAAGAATCGTGAAAATAAATTAGGCAACATAGGTTTGTTTGTGAAACCGGTTATAGTTAACCTCCCACTGTCAGATGGTTGTGCCTGGCGTCATTTGTATCACTTTGGTATACTTTGTGGTTAACCCCACTTCTATATCTATCTCGTTTGGTCTTATATCATAATAGCAGTGGTGTCGGTGATCGATAGAATTACCTATAAATAAATCACTGAGTCTATATTCCAAGACGTCTTTGATTTTAAAAATGGGCTCCCATATAGTAAGAGTGAGCCTAGAAACTACAAAACAGTTTCATTGGTAAAAACCCAGAAAAATTGCACCTTTATTATTTTCCACAAAATAAGGAATCTATTTATTTTTTTAATAGTATTTTTGTTTTTTTGGGCTAGAAACATTGTAAAGGAGTTGTGTCCGTGGAGGTTCGTTTACGGAATTTATTGTTTTATTGTACAGACCTTATAAACTATTAACTAACTCTAGTAATGCCGCCAAGACAATAGATTCTCGTCTCTTTTCGTCGAGACGAGAGACTGATTTTTCTCAATTTCAAAGTTTAGGACGAGAATACGTACTTCTCTTGCCGAGAATCTCTTGTTCTCGCAACCATAAATTTTGATGCACAATGGCAAAAAAATTATATGTAAATATAAAGGTAACGGCAAAAATAAAGGTATTTTCTCTTAAGTCCACAAGATGAGACGAGAGGATCACTTCTCGCGCCTTGTCTCGCTTTGCAACCTCTAACTATCTAATGGTTTTATAATTTCTGTGATATCAACATCTACTGCAGCACTGTATATTTGTTTTCTCTATTACAGGCTACATATTTCCATAAATTAAACTGTTGCAACTACCATATTACTGTGTGTTTGTTTACAAATCCGAACCACTTTATTTTGCATAAATTACAATTAAAATTGTAACGTTTACGATTTGATGACACAGTATGTTAAGTGACAAAGCTCTTTTTTATTTTGCCTTGTTGATAAAATAAAATACATTTGTATAAAAGTTGTAACAAATTACTGACATAAATAGAATGCAAATCTATTTTAATATCTTGACGGCAATAAATGAATGAATATGTAACACTTGAAGACCATAAAATGTAAAATGTTTTATTTATTTAAAAAGATGGGCAGGGACATCCATCTTTATACCAACAAGAAAATATTATTAGTCGTTAGCAGCAATATGAGCCTCTACAGCTCTCTGAATATCTGTATCATATCACATTTGGCAAACCGGCAAACAGGTAGTAGTCGCTGAATACCCAAGCGGAGCAGATTTCTCTAACTAGAGTATTGCCCTGTGGTTAATTTCAGTGGAAACGCAAGGTAACGGTGTTCCCTTACCTCCCAAGAGTGACGGAAAGCAAGGGAACGCACGTAACTCTAAAACTGCGGCTCGTAAGCAGATAATAAGCGCCACAGCTATAAATGCTGTTGTATTAAACATTTCTTTTCAGAGTGGTTTATTTGAAGGTATAAATTGTCTGCCTTAACGCCATCTTAAGGGCGGTAATGTTTGTGAAATATAAAATACAGTTAGATGGACATTAAAAATATATTATAAACCTTACTAGTTTCAGAAAATTTCAAACATCTGTTTTCGTTTGACATGTTATTACTCTGTACTGAAATAAATAAAATGTAAAAAGGTTTATTTGTTTTATTATACCATTTATTCAAAAAAGGTATATTGGTTATTGTAAGCTTCATACAAAATGATTGGTTGAAACAAGTTTATAAGAAATTTAGAGTAGGCACCGAGATGTTAAATGGTTGGGGGGAAGGGAATGTCAAACTAGGCCTTATAGAAAATAGAGAGGGTAGTTTATAAGAATAAATAAGAGTTCCCACACCTAAAATTTTAGAAATTAAGTACTGGTATTGCCATATAATAAACAAATACCTACAGTCAGTGTCCTTTGTCTTTTTCCAATGATAGCGTGCCGAAAACTGTAAAATAGGCCTGTGTACTTATCTGCGGATTTCTGGGAATTCCGTAAACCAGAAAGTGGTGACTATATTTTTTATGCTGACAGTGCAACATTTGCCATTCAGGGGACGCTTTTCTGATTTCCTCCGTTACACTGACTTCTTCTTTAACAGAGGGTTATAATGCAACATGATAGCATTAACTCTAGTTGCAACTGAGTCCAGGGCTAAGACTATACTTATTACATCGGTCCACTCGATCTTGTTTTGTATAACCGAAAGATGTTGGGCCACCCATCGTGTAGAAATCTTGTTCATGTGTAAATTATCCTTAATGATTCAACAGTTGACTAGGAAATTTCTAACATTGCTGCTACTTCCTTAGTAGTCGATTGCTATGAATTTTAACCTCTTTCGCTAGGGCAAGGATTATTTTTTAAAGTTTTTCTGTCCAAATTAAATAATTTGACCCCTTTTTGCCGTCGAAGATGATGGAGATAATGTCCTTTTACATCGTTCAAGTAGTTTCAACTTCTATAGGGTTAAGACCTTCTTTAGTAAATTAAGAGTTTGATCACTTCATCATGTCTTGATTTTAAAAACTTATTGACATGTTTATTTCAAATCATTGCTGAAGGCACATCGTTTGACGAGAGTAATAACAAATATTGAGTCACCTGCTGCGCAAGGTCAGACCTAAGTTTCGCAACGAGAAGTTGGTTAGGTCAGAATAAGCCCAATTTGTGTTGTTTACAGTAGTGATGCGACCCGAACTCTGTGTTTACTCGAGTCACTCGAGTGAATTGTCAAACTAGTATCCGATTGAAAAAAACTATTACTCGACTCCCTAGGCACTCGAGTTACCGAGTCAACTCGGACATCGAGTTGATTCTGTTGCCAATAGATGTTATTTATTTTACTTATCCATGCCGTACCGGTACAAACCGAGACTGACAAGTTTAAACTTGCATCTCGTAGTTTGCCGCAGTTTAGTAGGAAAATTGATTGATTGAACATAAGTCTATAAAAGTGTAAAATACGTGTAATTTTAATTTTGTCGTTTGTTTAAAATTGCTAAAAGAAATCTTACTCGAATTGCAAACTTGCAACTTAAGTGAAATTTTACTCAATTGACTCGAAAACTCGAGTATAACTCGAGTGAGGTAGTAAAATTGCTCGAGTGACTCTAGTCACAAAATCCTATTCGAGTCGCATCACTAATTTACAGTCACTTGAAAATTATTTCCCAGCAAAACAATGGAATTTTTTAAAAATAATTTATTACAACATTCTAGTTAGATTATTAAAACTGAAGTGCACCAATCAACCTACTTCCACTTTTGGCGATAAACCATAACCATGTCTTAAAGGCGCTTCAGAGAAACTGAAAAAAATGTCTTGACAAGTGGTTCAAACGCATGGATATTAACGTATATTAAAAAAGAATGTTTAAAAAGACAGTAAAGGAATATTTAATGACGAATTACTGCCTTTTATTATTAAATATGTATAGTGCTTCTCGCAGCCTACGGGTTTTGGAACGGGCTGCCAATTTTTAAATCTACCGTCGTAAAAATAGCCTAAAATAAGATCATGTTAAAACCATTTTATGTAAAAGTAACCATCGTTTTAAACTTGTTGTTTTACAATAGGTGTTAACTAAAGCCCTTTCTTCAAATATTCAAAGAATAAACAGACAGTAAAATTGTAACGGGTTCCGAAGAAAAAGCTATGAAAAACATTTGTTATCTTTCAAGTAGAGCAAATATACGTCCCTTTGTTGTAAGTTATGGAGCTTACACGAAGTATCTAATAAATTCTTTAAACAGAAAGGCTACATTATTGTAAATTACTAGGAAAGTACAAAAGTTGGGTTATTCAAATATTTAAAGTTTTTACTGAGATACATCTTAGAGCTTTACTTTGCACAAGAGAGATTGCATAATTCAGCAAACACGAACTCTACTGGCAAACATGTTTGCTAGTATGAATAAAATACATTTTGCTACTGTGACAAGATACGCTATGTTTTTATGTGATTAGTTAAATACAGCGTGTTACGGAAGATATTTTTAAACGTTTGCTTAAAAGTCATGGACAATGATGTAGGTTCAATGGTAGATGTTTCACAAAGTTTCAACTGGTAAGTATCTCTAGCCGTCTTCAGGTAAAGACTAAATAAGTTACGGGACTACAAGGGTATGCATACAAAACTAATGCACTGAGGCATGAAGGCGATTAATATCCTCGTGCTTTCAACGCATGGAACTATCTAGGTCTGAGGCTAAGGTTACAATTGGTAAGAATTGGTTTCTAAACGTTTTTAATATCCAAGGGTGGTTTGCTTAAGTATCCAGAGTTTTGATTGATGACTGCTGCTTCCTAGAATTTTCTGTTTTTGCAATGTTGTTCTCGGTGTATAATTTTGGCCTCTGAGTACCTCGTATGATGATCAGTGGCACTGGACTTTTGGTTTCTCTTTGTGTTGGGTGTTTTCGGTGTCCTTTAATTGGTACATCCACTGGTCTTTTAGTTTTGACTACGTATGAAGTATGCGATCTTTAATGCTTTCCGGTATAGTTTTTGTTAGGTAACTTCTTAAGAATCAGTGGGTTCAAATACTGTGTCGATGTTATAGGGATGTTTAGGATAGGTTGTCGATCTTTATTTTTTACCAGATTCTTTCTATTCCTACGCTGTTTCAATACCCGGGCCACTAGTTTTGCGGGATACCCATTGAGAAATATTTTTCGATGTTAGGAATTTCTTGTTGTAGTGTTGTAATGTGTTGCAAAATGCTCTATCCACAGGTAAGGCCGTATCTAGGTATGGCCGCGCCCTTGGCGGGCTTAACATTTGCGGTCCCCCTCACACACCGGAGATTTGGGGAGTATGGAATACCCCCCAACAAAAACGGGGATTCCGGGAGTTTTCCCCGGAAATTTTACCAAATTAAATTGCAAAGTTGTAGGTTTAAAGTTTTTTGAACCATAAATTTCTTTTCTTTAAATTATCAATTTTGTGGTGGAAGTTGTGATACTTTATTAAATTAATAAATATTAAAAAATTCAAAGAGTTACATTCTTGCTCTACAGCATGTCAATTTATTGTGATACCTACATATCACAATAAATTGATATTTTATTAATAATTCACACATTTTTTTGTTTTAATATATTCAAAATAATTAAATTAAGTATCAAGGTTAAAAATTTGTTATTTAACAGTTCACTTTTAATTTATTTATTAAATTAATTTTGTCAATAAAAAATAATACTAATCTGACTACAGTACTGACAACTTATGAAAAAAAAAAATTTTTCATAGCCGATTTTGTGCCTCCAGGTAGCTGCGCCCTTGGCAAGCGCCCATCTTGCCCCTGTCCACAGGGGTTCTAGCCGTGTTTCGTGCTCTTAGAATATTTTGACAAAAAGTTAAAAAATTGTCCCGTGTAATTTTGTTTTTGGTACACTGTAAATTCGTCAAGAATTTTTCTTTTAAAATAATTTTACAGTGAATAGTATTACCAGAAAAATTAATAATAATATTGTCATGGGAAGAAAATAAACAGGGCCATATTTTTGGCTTTTTTCATATTAAAAAACAAGAAATTGCTTTTTTGTGTATTTTGTCCCTTAGAATCCTGAGGCACACTTAAGAAAATGATTTGAATGACAAAAAAGAGATACGACATAGAATTAACATTTAAATGAAACACCTTATTTATTAGATCGTTTTTAAAATAGTCTCATTTTTTTCTTGATAATAAAAAGAATTGCATATTTATTTTTCGTCACAACAGAATTAATTTATTTCATATGAGAAGTTGGTGATTAAGATTTAAAAAAAAATCTGGCATCTAGTTGTATTTGTCAAATAAAGAAAATGCATGGGAGGTTCATTTATAACAAGTAACTCTGTACAAACAAATTTCAAATACTATATTTACTAAATATTACGTCCGCATAACCTGAGATTACCCTAAATTTCATTCAAAACTCGGTACCATCTGCTAAATAGTATACTCGTAAACATTTGGCTGCTATTATGTTTCTATGTTATCGACCCACATACGCATTTCATAACATTCTTATTGCATCCTGCAAAATTAAACGATTCTTTGATCTTTGGTACTTGACTGGATTTAAGTTCTTGAGTTTAGAGTACTTTGGGGATTATTTGTGTTGCAATATCTTGGCGATAATTGTAAGCTTGTTTAGTTTGAAGAAGTACATGACTGAGACTATTTTTTTCATCAAAACTTCCTGTAAATTAGTTTTAATATAAATACTTATAATTTATATTTAACATTAAATATCTACAAACATTGCAAACGTGTAACATTAAAACATAATTTGAAAATCAAAACATCACTGCTTTTAGAAAAGTTACCGATTCCTTGCCGTAGACTTTTCAGAGGGGCGCCACTTAAACTCCCCAAAATCGAAATCGAATCCTTAAAAATGCATAGGTAGGTTTCATCAAATCCACCTCAAGGCCTGGATTTCTCGCATTCTCGCCATCTCTCGCATTGGGCGGTCAAGGTTTCAAGTCGATAATGGTGTTGCTAAAGACGTGTTTACACAAAAGTTGACAACTAAAAGTTGACAAAAGATTGTTTGTAGAGAACTTCAAGTTTTTTTTTATGTTGGAACAGTCCACGAAGGCTAATGCCTAAGTACTAACACTAACGTACCGTGGGTGTCTTAAAAAATTGACAGCGGTGCGATACCAACTCACGCCCTTTCGGACTGGTGTCAACTAAAAGTTGCTCTTCTCAAATAGGAGCAACAAGTAGAAGTTTATTTGGAGAAAACTAAAAGTTGATCTTCTCAAATAAGAGCAACAAGTGGAAGTTTTTTTGGAGAAAACTAAAAGTTGATCTTCTCAAATTTAGAGAAACAAGTGGAAAACTTTTTGCCAAAGAATTGGCGCGAAAGGTTTAGGCAGTAGTTCTTCAGCTCTCCACTAGTTTTCTACAAGTTGCTTGCGCAGAGCGCGCAGCAACAAATCTTCCATTTTTAGTTAACTTCTTTTGATCTTTACCAACATCGCGGGAAACCAAAATTTAGTGGAATATTTGTCTTTCCACAAGTGAAAGACAGAAAAAGTTGCTGTAATTTGTAGAAAAAGCAACAAAATGCCGCAACTTGTGGAAAACTTAGTGGAAGACTTTGGTGTGTAAACGCAGCTTAAGTTTGTATATTAGTGGCTTTCCGCCCATTTTATAATATTGTTTTAAATAAGCATTACGAAATTTCCACAACGATGGCAGAAGTGTATAGAGTTAAAAGGTAAATAAGGAAAATAGAATATAAAAATCATATACAGCGTTTGTCAAAAGAAACGCATGAGACGGATTTTTTTATTATTAAATTTAAATACAATTTGGGTTTGGCGTTAGTTTAGGCTTTGAATTTCATAAAAAAATGCAGAAAGCCAAAATGACACCTGTTATCTGTCGAAATTGTTATTTAAAAAAAAATACCAAAAATTATAGCATTATTTAAAAAATAAATAAAAAACCTATTAAAGAGTTGTTTCTAATGCATCTTTATATATGTACAAAATCAAAGCGACCCACCATTAAGAAAACATGTCTGTCTATAGGCCTTGACATGGGGTTTACAGAAACTATTTAAAATAATAGAGTACTGGCATTTATTTGTAAAAGTGCTAGTTATTTTAACTTGGCATTACTCAAATTAAAATTTTTCAGGTCTCTACTTTGATTTTTCCAAAAGACAAAGTAATGATGGCAAACATTTAAAAAATCAATATATTTTTAAAATTTTATAAGTAAGTATTTTATTATGAAATACAAAAATTTCTGGGCTATATAAAGTAAATTTTTAATTTAAAGTTTTATTATTTGCCAAAAATAGTGAAAAAATCTACTAAATTTTAGGTAGCCTAGACTAAAATTGCATTTGAAATAACTTTTTTATATTTTTCTTTTATTTTTCCAAATAATGCCATTATTGGCACATTTTTTAAACAAAAGGTTAATTTTGACACAAACCGGGTGTCATTTTGGCTAGTCTGAATGATTTTTTAATAAAATTTAAAGAATAAATTTATGCCAGACTTAAAATTTATTCTAATTTAATAATAAAAGAAATTCCCATATGATGTGGACTTTTTAAAAGACGCTGTACATTTAGTGCGGTAAAAAAAAGTTACGTCTAAATTCATGTTTATATATGAAACCTCCTCGTGTATAAAAATCATTTTATTGATTAATTCCTCAGAAATCGTCTCCTATCTTTTTTTTTTTTTTTTTTTTTTTTTTTTTTTTTTTTTTTTTTTTTTTTTTTTTTTTTTTTTTTTTTTTTTTTTTTTTTTTTTTTTTTTTTTTTTTTTTTTTTTTTTTTTTTTTTTTTTTTTTTTTTTTTTTTTTTTTTTTTAAATAAATTCATTTTAATATGAAACCTCTGTGAAAAAATCTTTTATATTAATTCCTCGAAACGTCTCTATCTTTGTGTTAGGTTAAGGTTATTATTATGAATTTACAATTAAAGCACGTCAAAATAGAATTACTGATTACGTCATATCTTTGATTAGGATGAGTATGCGTTGTCTACGACATGAATTTTAAGTTTGATTAATTAACACAATAAGCTGTTACCGTAAAAATTTAACTTGACAGCTTCAGGGAGTCAATTACGAGTAATCTTTTGAAATTCTTATGTAAATTTGCAATAAACATTACGGTATTTCCAAAAAAAAATTTATTGGGAGGTTTCGGATATGCATGCCGCTCATTTTTTTAACCGACGAATACCCATCGATCATAGGAAAGACTGTAAAAATTTTGAAATCAACAGCACTATCTTTAGCAATTGGAGATATGAAACATGCCAAAATCAAAGAAAATAATAATATGTGAGGGTTAACAGTTGTTATAATTTTACATAATAATTTTAAAAGATTACTCTTATAATTAGTTAAACCCACCATACAGTTGTAGCTTATGTATCAAAAAATCTTCGTTGGGTACTCGCAAAGATGGGACCGCTTCGTTTCTAGTCCCAGCGTACACAGAATCGATTAACCCCATGAATTTGCAGATCGCCTGAAACAAAATAAAGAAAAAAAACATCCTAAAAACCCTTAACAATCAAAAAATCAATCAACGTTTCGGTGGCCAGTCTATCCTTTTTAAGATGGAATTATTTTAAAAAGCTTTACTTTAACCTAAATAATATTTAAAACTAAAATAATTTTAATTTTGGTACGAAAATTTCTCTTTAAAAAAGGCCTTTTTAAAAAAAAGCCTATCTTATGAAATATATTCGTTATTTTATACATTTAGGTAGATACCTACAAGAAGTTTTGAGCTTGTTATAAAAGAATAACAGAATGTTTTGGGTCTAGTAAGAGCTTTAAATTATTTTTTAATATTGATTTTCTTATATGTTTTTGTAAAAATCCCTTTTTAATACATTGCTCGAAAAAAAGCAATAATTTTCTTTGTTACAGCAAGGCGTTTTTTTTTAAAAAAAGCCCATAGTATGACATATATTCGTTATTTTATAGAATTAGGTAGGTACCTACTCGAAGTTTTGAGCTTATTATAAAAGAATATAAGAAATTTTTTGAGTCCAGTAAGAGCTTTAATTTTTTTATATATTAATCCTGAGACTTGTTCAATTGTTTATGTGAACAAGTAAACAGTTTTTTTTAAATACCACTGTAGTCTGAATGTCCAAATTTTAAGTTTTTCACTGTTTGTTTCTTTGAAAAAAGTACATTTGAAAAAATTGACGACGATCATGGTAAAGCATTAGTTTTCGAAAGGTTTTGTTTGTCTGTTACATCCTTCAAGATAATTCCACATTTTTCCATTCTTGCTAAAATACGACGCAACCTTTTACAATGGTCATTGTTAGTTTGGATGTTGACGGGTGCGATTACCGACAGTTTTTAGCTATTATATGCAAATCTCATTAAACCTATAACTACTTTATAATTGGCATAGTGCGAAAGTGTCACCTGGGATGACATTTACCATTAATAAACAAAAACTCATTTACCTGCTTTTCACAAACAATTACAAGAAGCAATCATGCCAAGAGAAATGTCACATGCACGAACACAATTAAAAAAAGCCATTATAACTTTCTCAATAATGAATGACTACGTTATTTTTAGGCAGGTGTAGAGATGAAAGTCTTCCTAATCGATTTCTAAAGTATCGATATTCACACATCTTTTAAACTCACCAATATGTTTAAAATTGTTATAAAGTTTAGGCCAATTAAAATAATTAATTTAAATTATCCACATGTCCTTTTATTATTATTATATCATTTCTGAATATTTTTTAAAAGTTTGTTACTCGTTAAAGCCGATGTCGATGCACTGTAATGTTTAATTAAATTTTTTATTTCCTGCTTGATCTTTGGGTTCAAAATAACAATATCCATGATGCAGCCATAATATTTTTTATACCTCCACAAATTATATCCAAAGACGACAAATTAGGGCTGTTTGGTGGCTACCTAATACTTTCTTTCCCACATCTTGCTACCACATTATGGCATTGCATCTTACTGGCAATTTATCTAAATTATTTTTATTTTAATTTTGTAGAAAATTCAAATACCTATATTTTCCACTATTTCTTTTTACCACACATGCTATACCTTACATGCACAGAACGTCATCGTTGTGTTTTTAATTTTTATTTCTAAGGTAAATCTAGCTTCGTCCGTGAATGGGATCTCGCAAAAAAAATTCTTACTAAAATTTTCACAATAAAAATACTGAACATCTTCTATGTTTTAACCAAGGCAATGAGGAAGTTGACATTTTTTTATTTTTTACTTATAAAGTTTCTAAAACTATAAAGTATTAATTGCTATATATTTTTCTAATATTCAACTTACTGTTGTTCTATAAAAAAATGTTAAAATTCAAAATAATTTCCGCAAACGCAGCTTCAAACAAGGATAGCTTGCTGTGACGTCACGATCGGTATCGGTCAAAAGACTCTCTGTCACACCTGTTTTGCTGTCATTTGCGCATCAAGTGATTTTGTTTTATGATTTTGTTAGTTGGGCGTGTTTCTTGAGTGCCGTTTTTATTTGCTTTCGTTGTGCTAACAAAATATTGTTCTGTTATAATTGTTTTAAAAACTAGACTTCATTTATTATGACTTCTACTAAAGTTGGATTTGTCCAAGGGCAATCTGATAACTTGCCAAAAATTGATGCATTATCAATGTTTACATTTTTGGGAAATAACCCAAATTTCATGGGAGCCGAGTTAAAAGGAGTAAAAGCTACAAGGTATGTATTCAAAATTAAACATTATTTTAAAGTAATAATACTATACGTAGTGCACTGCTGTTTTATAAAGTAAAAGTCAAAGTAAAAACTATGTACATCACATAATATATTAGTTATTTTTTTTATACTATTCACTTAAATTGCAAAAACATCCCCCAAAAAAGTTCTAAAGTAAAACAATTAATAAAGAGCTTGTATCTGTATCACCAGTGCTAATGTACTAAATAAATATAAAAGAAAATATTATGTCTAATTATTAAATAAAAATCGAGAAAATGATATTTAATATTTGAGAAATGTTGTCTGTTTTTGAGGCAAGTTAAATATTAGGTACTTACATTAAAATGATCTTCGCAGATATGTAAAGTAGATTTTACACTAACTGGACTTTTCTTCAAATCCCTCTTCATCGCTATACACCATTTCTTTCGTATTTTTTCATCTTTTGGAGCGTTAAAAAATAACTTGTTGGGGCCGGTTTTTGTTGTGGAACTACATAATGTCACTACACAACATTTATAGTATTTATGTTTCGGGCCTCTTAAATCCTCTGTTACATCCATGTTCTCTCGTTTAAACTTTAAACCGGCTATCGTCACACACTAAATCAGGTTTAATATATAATAAAAAAATTCGTCTTTAGGTACACTAAATTGGCCACAACCCGATGTAAACACAAACGGAATAACCAATGATTAAATGGCAGCGCTTGGGCCAAGCGTGGGCCGACACTTTGTTTATCGGATCTTGGCGTCACACGTGGCTTCACCAATCAGAGAGCGTTTTCATTGACCTTGTTATATTAAAAATTTAAATAATTTATTATTTAATAATCGCTTAGTTTTAAAATATTTTACAAGCACATATCATTTTTTAAGGGCATTTACTGAATTTTAAATAGGTTTTCAATTAAAAAAAATATATGCAACTTCCTCATTGAGAAAATGCGCTATAATCGATGCAGATCAATTATGGGGGCCGGTAATGAAGGATTTAACATAGTCTTATTCATAAATCAATAATTTTATTATTTTTTATTTACATTATATATATATAATATTATATATATTAATATATATATATATATATTATATATATATATATATATATATATATATATATATTTTTTAAAATATATCTGAAATACATCAGTTAATTAAAACTTAAAACTATTTAACACTTCTATTTAAAAATGTCCTAAAACAATAAGATTTACTGCAAATAAATGATTATCCATAAATTAATGTCCATTCTTAACCAACATAATATGCCGTTTACTAATGTTTTCTCAATTTTAATAAAAACTGCTAATTATTTCCTTTTCTTTATTTTTAGTAGTCACTTTTTTTCCATTTAACCTTTCTCATTAATTATTTTTTCCATTAATGTATAACTAAAAAATAACCAACTATTATCTACTCATAACTGGCATAATTTAAATAACACAATGGGTTTGTTTCTTTTTTTTAACCGCAGGAATTTTTTGTGCAGTAAGGTGGTTTTCAATGCGGTTTTTTGCATTCGATTCATATAAACGTCTACAAACTTTGTGAACAAATTTAGTTAATGGAAAATGAAAAAATGCGTTTGTACATTAAAAAAAATGCATTTTTGAAATGCATTCTAAAGTTTGCAAATATAAAAAAATTATAACTAGGTAAATAAGGAAATTGTTACTCGGGGGTTTTCGAGGTCTCTGAAGAGGAATATGATATTGGCAAGGGCCTACGAAGTACCTGGTGCGCGCTAAGGATGGCGTAAACGTGGTCTTCTGGAGTTTTACGACAAATCCTCCATATATCAGCCCAACGGTCTGCGGAGTACCTGGTACGCGCTAAGAATAGTGTAAACGTCGTCTTCTGGAGTTTTACGACAAGTCCTTCTAATATCAGCCCAATTTTGTTACTCGGGAAGTTTTCGAGGTCACTAAACACGAATATGACATTGAAAAGGGCATGCGGAGTACCGGGTGTGCGATATGGATGATGTAAACGTCGTCTTCTGGACTTTTACGACAGTTCGTCCTAATATCAGCCGAATTTTATTACTCGGGGGGTTTTTGTGGTCGCTGAGTACGAGTATGACATTGATAAGGGACTGTGGGGTACTCGGTGCGCGCTAAAGGTCGTGTAAACGTCGTATTCTAGTACCCGGTACCAGATCATGGTCCGGATAGGTATGTGTCAATGTCGTCCTCTGGAACTTTGTGGTAATTTGTTAAAAATTAAAACTTTTAATTTTAGCTTTTGGTGTTTAGTCACAAAATTGTTTTTTGATAATATTTTAGTATTTAAAATAGAATATAGGTTCTCCGCAGACCCATGTCAATATTATATTCCTGTTCAGCGACCTTGAAAACCCCCTCTGAGTAACAAAATTGGGCTGATATTGGAGGAATTGTCGTAAAACTCCACTATTGTAGGTTTTAGCAAAATAATTCTTGAAAAACAATTTTTTCGTATTTTTTTCTATTTGTTTGTCTATTTGTGGTTTATATACAACTGTCAATATTCGTTTCACGTCGATACTTATTGTCGATAGAAGTACGATATTCGATAAAGAACATTCCTACAATAGTTCAGCAGTTGGCCGAAGAAAATAATGAACCCGTGTAGCCTGGAGTGCAAATAATTTGCATTTAAAATATTATATCATTATATCTTTGGGCTAATTTTTAATTAAGAAACCATAACCATAGAAACTCATCTTGTGAACAGTTATATTTTAATTTAATGCAGTGTTATTCAAAGTGGGTTTTATTATTTTATAGATTAATTATATACATTTGGTTGTTGCGTAATATCTATGTCTCGCTATCCAATCTCGTTAAGCTGTGTTGCAGGAAGAGTGTAACAATAGTGTTTAAGAGTTTCTGTTTATTTAGTTTTTTTTTCGACTTGTGTAATTATAGTAATCCAAACAAATAAAATTATGTAGTCAATGTAGTTTATTTATTTTAATCAGTCATTTTATCAAGGGCGCATTTAAAAAGTAAACAGTATATTAAACTATGTGCAATTTGTTCTGGGCAGAGTGCAAATTATTTTAAATTGGCGTTTGCAACTTATATTTTTGTACACTCCTTAATTTTGTTGCCTTATTTATGTAATAATCAAACGTTTTGGATTTTTTTTACTTATAATTTCATATTTCTTTGGGTATTTGTCAGATGGCACCGATTCAGTCCTGGCTATAGATTCTGTGCGTAGGTATACAAAATCGATTGACTCTTATGAACTTGCAGATCGCCTGAATAGTCCAATCATTATAGCAACAAAAATTTTGTCATTTCTGTGATTAATGTTAACAGATATCTGACTGCGTCATGACTACCGGAATAACCTGTAGATTACTAAAATCAAAAACCTAACCAATTTTTTTCAGGTAATTTTTTTAAACAATAATTATTAAAAAAAGTGCCTTTTTTCGTTTTTTTAATATAACAAAAAATAATTGTAGAGAGTTCAAAAACCCACTAAATGGTATATGTCGAAAAATCCTGATTCGACTATTTTTCACCGAGAAAAGCCGGAAAAACGCTTAAAACCGACCTTTTTAAAAAATTCGTATCTTTGTTAATTTTCAATATTAAGAGCTGATTTTTTGAGAAATGATAGTCAATAACATATACTTTGAACTGCCGAAAGATGAAGATTTAACCGCACTATAAACAAATTAGGCCCTTATCTCGCAAGTGCCGTGAATATTAGGAAAATGGTACGAATTGAATTTTTAAAACGGCTTTTTAAAGTGAGATTAAACGCTACGAATTGTATTTCTAACATTTTCATAAAAGTTTGAAAAACATTGTTAAAAATGCTTGGAAACCTTGCGCGTCTAGCGAAAATTCCGTCGAGCGCTCGATGCACGCAGCCCGTCTCTCGCTTCTCCTTCGCACAAGCACTTTTAATAATGTTCTTCAACCTTATATGAAAATGTGATATATACAATTTGTAGCTTTTAATCTCAACTTTAAAAAGCCGTTTAAAAATTCAAATCGGACCATTTTCCTAATATTCACGGCACTTGCAAGATAGGGGCTTAATTTGTTTATATAGTGATTGAATAATAACTATTAATGCGACAGTTTTTATCTTTTGGCAACTTAAAGTATATTAGTCCACAGTACAGCCCCCCTGGCAAGTTGATTACCACATACTTTATAATTCGTGGGAAACTTCGTTTTGACGAGTCTACCACACTTTTCCTCTGCGACTTTTCTCGATTCCTCCGCTTTGCCGCTCGAAAAAGCCCTATATTATGGCGATTTCCCAAAGTTCTATAAAGTCACGACCACAACTTTTTTTTTAGCTTAAGTTACTGGAAATTTTGTTAAAAATGTGAATTTAAACTTATCCGACAAAAATTTGTCCGACTTTTTCATGTCTACCGCTCGAAACATGCCCAAATGACAGGGTATTAAAAACCGATCACCACATAGGTAATTTTTGTTAAAATTAATTGTAAATAATTTATAAAAGAATATCCTATGGTTGTCCGACAAATTTCAAGCCGCATTTTTTCAGTCCGACAGCTAGAAATTGAAATTTTGACTGGGTATAAAAAATCGTTTACCACATGTCAAATGGGAAAAATTATATATATATATATATATATAATATATATATATATATATATATATATATATATATATATATATATATATATATTTATTATATATAATATAAATTATATATATATTATTTTAAAAAAAAAAAAAAAAAAAAAAAAAAAAAAAAAATCCCCGATCCAAAAAAAATAAAAATAAGAAACCTATACACCTAAAATTTATGGACTTCAAAACTTCACAAGAAAACATCCAAGACCTATGTATCTTTCCATCTATGGCTCCACTCCAAATTTTTAAAAAATATTCTAAGTAATGTGGCACATAAAAATGATTATTATATTAAAGATTCCCAAACAATTTAAAGAAAAAATAAAAAACGTCAAACTTCTTAAACCATATTCTTATTTCCCTTGATGTTTCTCCTTATATACCTACATCCCAATATCCTTGCCACAACAATAATAGAGAAAAAATGGCCAGAAATTAAAAAATTTACGGATATACCCCCGACAATTTAAAAAAACAACAAAAAAACTACTTTTTGAAAAGGGTTAAAAAAAAAAGTTTCCATTTCACAATTTGTGTAATTACAAATTTTTAAAACAAAAAAAAAAACCAACAACCCAAAAAGGGGTACTGCATCACCTCTATTCCAAAAAAAGAATCAAATTATTTTTATAATTTAACAAATACCACAAAAACTTAAAGTTTACCATTGAAATTGAAAAAAATGCCCAAAAAAAATTTTTGACACAACACTACACCACATGGGAGAAAACATAAAAACCGAATGGTACACAAAAAAAAAATTGGTTTTTTTCCCCCCTTTTTCACACAAAAACCGTAATAATAGGTTGGCAGACCAGCAATCCAACTATCTGATCCCGAATTTAGACAAAAATAAAAAAAACAAAAAACCTAAAATTAAAATAACTACCCAATTAATCAATTAAATATTTCAAAACAGAATACATAAATTTTATAATTCAACGGAAAAAACGATCAGGAAAAAATTATAAAAACAAAAAAATATACTTTCTTACCGTTTGTAAATTTCCTTCAGCCCCTATTTAAAAAACATAATATAGAAATCTGTCACAAAGCCTCAAACCTTTTATCAAAAAATTTTAGTAGACTTAAAACAAAAACTCAAAAAACAAAAAAAATAACATCGTATATCAAATTCCGTGTAAAGTTTCACCGGTGTATACATCGGTCAAACAACGCAGTATTTGGAAAATAGGCTAAAAAGCCACAAAAACGACAAAAAATGCAACAGCCTTAACGAATCACGAAAAGACAAAGGGACATAATTTCAATTATAATGAAACAAAAAATACTTAAAACGGAACCAAACCAAAAAAAAAAGAGTTTATGGAGATGATCGAAATCCAAAAACCCAAATTCAATAAAAGATAAAAAAGATATCAACAATCTTAATAAAATATACATCGCCCTTCTTTAATAATCAGTTCATATTTTTTACTAATATAAGTAGTCCGTTCCTTGTGTTGTGTTGTTAAAAATGTAAATATACACATATTTGTTGATTAATGTTCACTATTATTTTAACGCTCTAGGGTAAGTTTTTTTAGTGTTTTTTTATTTGGATGACACTAGTTATACTAACTTTGTTTCTGAAACCTAACTTTTAGATTTGAAAAAAATCGAACATGATCGAAACGTCATCAATATAAAGTACTAAAAACATAATGTTTACATTCTGACAGACCTAAAACCAAGAAATCAAAACGAAAAAATATATATTATTATAAAAAAAAGGTCAAAGAAAACTAGAATCTCAAAAATATATATATATATATATATATATATATATATATATATAATATATATATATATATATATATATATATATATATATATATATATATATATATATAATATTCGTTTCTTTACGTACTGATTTATAGTTATCTCTACATATTAAAACTAATTCGGCCTTCTCAGCTAACAATAACTGTCTTGGAGGATGCATTTGAAATCAAATAAACTTAATAAGCGAAGAGAAAGAAAGAAAAAATTATTGTCATCAAACCTTCATAATGTTTACTTTTAACCCTCATTTGTTTTTTTTCATGAGTATCCGCGATAATTTTAGTAGGTTTTTTAATGATGTCTTTTAATTTGTACAGTTGTTTAATAAATATATAAAATAAAATTTTTTCAGTTTAAAAGAGCGTTTTTTAATATGCATTTTATCATAACTAATGTTTTAACTTTTTAAAAAAAAATTGTAAAATTTTAAAGTTGTGTTTAATAACGTTGCAACACACATGAAGTTTGTGATTCCTTCAAAAATTAAAAATCGTTGTTAATGTTACAAATATGCTTGAATTTGAACAAAATTATGCGAAATTAATTTGATTTAAAATAAATTATGAGAGTGTTAAAGGTAAATTAAAAAAAAAAATAGAAAAATTTTAACGGTTTTTCAAAAAAAAACAGAAACCTTTTGCTGATTTTTTTTAAAATAAGGGTACTTTACTCCTGTACAATTTTTATATTTTTGACCTACCCTATACTTAACCCGAGACAGTTACAGTGTACGTTGCATTGTTGTTACCATAGAAACTTTTGTAAACCAGATTTCCAATGAAAAGGTGTTAATCTAGGATCCGTGTTTTAATACAAGGTGTTACGGAACACTGCAAAAATTATGTTTATGTAGTTTTTATTAATTTTAAGGGTAAAAGCGGACACTAAATTGTCGGACAGGTGTATCACTATTTTCTACAATAAATTTAAAAGAAAAAAAAGTAAAAATTACGTTTGTGGTCAACGATTTTTTATACCCCGTCAAAATTCCAATTTCCAGCTGTCGGACTGAAAAATGCGGCTTGAAATTTGTCGGACAAACATAAAATGGTATTTTATAAATTATTTACAATTAATTTCAACAAAAGTTACCTATGTGGTGGTCGGTTTTCAATACCCTGTCATTTGGGCATGTTTCGGTAGACATGAAAAAGTCGGACAAGTTTAAATTCACATTTTCAACAAAATTTGCAGTAACTTTAGCTAAAAAAAAAGTTGTGGTCGTGACTTTATAGAACCTTGGGAAATCGCCATAATATAGGGCTTTTCGAGCGGAAAAGCGGAGGAATCGAGAAAAGTCGCAGAGGAAAAGTGTGGTAGACTCGTCGAAACGAAGTTCCTCACGAATTATAAAGTATGTGGTAATCAACTTGCCAGGGGGGCCTGTACTGTGGACTATATGTTATTGTCTATCATTTTACAAAAAATCAGCCCTTAATACTGAAAATTAACGGAGATACGAATTTTTGAAAAAAAGGTCTGTTTTAAGCGTTTTCCGGCTTTTCTCGGTGAAAAATGGTCGGATCAGGATTTTTCAAAAACCATTTTGTAGGTTTTTAAATTCTCTACAAACGGTTTTTATGAGTAAAGTGATATAGCCAGTACTTTTTGTTATATTAAAATAAAACGGAAAAAGGCCCTTTTTTTAATAATTATTTATTGTTTAAAAAAAATACCTGAAAAAAAATTGGTTGGATTTTCGATTTTAGTAATCGTTAACATTAATTACAAAAAAAATCTATAATGATTGGACTATGAAACAAACTTGAAACACTTTAATAAATGAAATACCCATTAAAGTAATCTAAAAATTTCTTAAAGCAAATACTAATAATTTAAATTAAAATTATTTTAGTTTTAAATTAAAGAAATCTAAAACGTTTTTTTTTACAATTCATTTCCAACTATCAGAAATGACATGTTAATATGTTGTGACAGATACATTTAGTATTTTCAGTAATAAAGAGAGTGGTGAGTTAATTGCTTTTAAGTTTTCTTCAAATAACCTTTACGTCAAGTAGTGTTGGAAATATTTTCAGTGAAAATATTTCCATGGAAATGGAAATACCCGTACGTGTCTCGAAAAAATTGGAAATTTTGAAAAATATCAAAAAAAAAATAAGAATGCGTTTTAACCATAAAAATAAAGATTTCAATATATTTCTTATACTTTTGTAGAGTACAAATTTCACACTAAAAAAATAATTCCGTATATTAATACGATTACAAATAATAAAATCTCGATCTCGGGGATCCACCGATTTATTGCTTGTTACTTTTTCTTCCTTTAGGAATTTTTTCACTTCCTAAAAATTTGCTGAAAAAAATTTCTTGGATAAAGCAAATATGACCCTTTTAATTTCACCTTTTACGTTGTTTAGGGTTTTCTTTTTTAGAAATTTCATTTTTCTTTTATTTTTAATCTTAAAATTTAATTAATGGTTTTTCGTTTCAACTTTTGGGGGACTTCCCCATTTTAAAAAACCCCCCTTTTTTTAAAAGTCAAAAATCAAAATTTGCTGTCGAATAAAATGGAAATAGTTACTGGCTGAAAAAATCGGTAAGCTTACGGTTCTATCAATTGTGTCGCCCATTGTTACCTCAGTAGCGACTATATTTTATATTGTTGATTAATTATTATTTTGCTTTTAACTTACTTTCATTCGCGCAATTGTCTTACCAAATACCATTTGTACTTAGTATTTGAACCAGATATTTTTTTCCTGGATTTGAATACTTCGGAAATTTAACACGTTTCTCAAAATCCAATGGCCAAATCTGACCATTTATGGTATTACCTCTAACAAACTTTTATTAAATGTTTAGTTTTTTAAGTTCTGTAGTTTTTATTTTTATATTTTTAATATTTCCATATATTTTCAAAGTTTTCTGATGTATTTCCGAAAATATTTCCAAATATATATTTCCGGAAATTTTTCATACTACCGTCAACCAAAGGTAGCCAAGTTTTT